>PVIA01009262.1:0-62912 GCA_004024845.1 Tonatia bakeri
TATGCATGGTACCAGGTAGGTAGTGGAAATCTCAGGGGGAACACTTTATAAAATATATGACTGTCTAACCACTGTGTTCTACATCTGAAACTAATACAAAATAACATATTGAATGTAAACTATATTCAAAAAATAAAATTTAAGTTAATGTGACTCATATTCAAGAAACAAAGGAGTCAAAAGAAACAGACCCTAAATGACATAGATGTTAAAATTAGTAAACAAAGATTTTAATCTGCATTAAATGACTTATAATGACATGGAAACTGCAGTAATAAAGAATCACATGTAAATATAGAATTAAAAAATATAATTCACAAGATGAAAAACTCAATGGATGGGCAAAACAACATTCTGAAAACTGCAGAAATGAGGTTTAACAAATCTAAAGACAGATCAATATAAGTTTGATATATGAAAAAAAATTTAATTAAAAAAAATCGTTTCAGTGACCTGTGAAAAATATCAAGCAATCTAACACAGGTATAACAGTAGTCCCTGAGAGAGAAAAGAGAATGAGGCAGAAATATTAAACAATGGCTGAAAACTTCCCACTTTGGTGGAAAATATGAACTTCCAAATATTTATACAAGCAGAGCAAGTACAGAGAGAATCACTCTCAGGCACATTATAGACCTATTGCTAGAAACCAAAAATACAGAAAAAATTTCTTTACAGTAGCAAGGGAGGAAAAAAAGACCCATTACATACAGAAGAACAGTTACATTAAGGATAGCTGACTTCTCAGTACAAACAAGAGCCAGAATACAATATAATGATATCTTTAACATGTTAGAATGAGAAAAACGTCAATTCAGAATTCTCCACCTAGTGAAAATATCTTTTAAATAAGGGTGTAAAATTAACATTTTCTGATAAACCAAGCTGAAAAAATTCATCTCCAGTATATTTGCATTATACCAAAGGCTAAAGGAAGTTCTTCAGCTTGAATAGAAAGACACCAAATGGAATTTCCCACCTATGGGAAGAAAGGAGGAAGATCAGAGATAGTAAAATTTAGTATACCTAAAATGAACTCATTCCATACACTACTGTTCCCAGACTACCAACCTATTCATCTTCCTGTTACATTCTTTAATGAATAGTACTTAATGAACAGTACTATTTACTTAGTTGCCTAAGTAAGAAATTTAGGTAGCCTCAAATCTTCCCTTTTCTCTATGCATCCACTTAATCCTGTTGAATTTATCCTATTAATTCCTTTAAATATGTCTAGTTCTCTTCATCAATCGTCATAGCCACTATCTTAATTAGATTTAAGGCTCTGATTTTTTGCCAGATTCACTCCAAAACTTTCCAAACTAATTTTTTCTCCCAATTCAATGTCTGAAAAATGCCAACTGTGTTTACCGGGGGAAAGGGGGGGTGGGAGAGGAGATCTATTAAGCTTCTTACTTCCCTATACAATATCCTTTTAACATGAAATCAATGCTATGTGGCATATGCACAGAGAGCTGAAATGATCTGGCCCCTAATCATTTTTCTAGACTAAAATCTCTCTAACATCCATCTGACACATTAAATTCTCAAGATCTGTGATGGAACCATAATCTCTTTTACTGTCAGGTATTCCCACATGCTGTTCTCTCTGCCTAAACTCACTTTCCCTCAGTCTTTACCCAACTAATTCACATTTAACTTTAGAACTCTCCTCAGGTAGCTTCACCTGAGTTTCAAGCAAACTTACCCGGTTCTTCATCTCCCGGGTCTGAGTAAACTAACACTCATCTATAATAGCCTATGAATATTATCCCACTGTATTCTGATGTCTCTTAACAGATTGGTCTTGTTTTTAAAATTTTGTGCAATAGAGTTAGATTATTAAACTTACCTGACAAGTTGCTGACAAATTTGACATCCTGGAAGGCATCTACAAACAAGGTAAATTTATTACTAAAGGTTAAAATTATTAGTTTAAACTAAACTATAGAAAATCCACATAGAAATACAAGGGAAAATTATATAGTTTAATTTTTTAGTACATGTCATATGTGTGTATATGATTTACATTAAATAATTTTTAACTTACATGGTTTCCATATTTTAAATACAATTAAGTAAAACATAAAATCCAGAAACCATAAAATTAAAAAACTAATAGATTTAACAATGTAAAAATAAAACATTTCTACATGGCAAAATGTGCCACTAATCAAGTCTAAAAACAAACTGAGAAAAAATATTTACAAACAAAAGGTTACTTTCCCTAATATACATAGCTTCATGAAATCAATATAAAAAAGGATAATATATGAACATATAGTTCACAGTAATAACATATATAAGAAAAGGCATTTAATATAAAAACATTTTTAAAAACCTTTAAGACAATATCTTGGTAAAAATATAGTATATAGTAGTCTCATATCTGTTGATGGGAGTATAAATTGATATAATCTCTATAAAGGGCAATTTGGTAATATTCATCAAAATAAAAAATGCAGACTCCTTCTCAAAATCTAATTCCAGTACTAAAAGTCTATGCTAAAGAAAATATCTGTCACACCTGTACAATGATTAAGGTACAAGGTTATTCACCATAGCATTATTTTGTCCAACAGCAAAACAAGAAAAAGAAAAAAATAAGACAGAATAGCTAAAATGTCCATCAATAAGGACTACTACAAACTATGATAAAGGCATATAACTTAAAAAGATGCAATGAGAACAAGATGGTCAGAGACATAGAACAGACTGATAGCTGTACGAAGGGGAGGAGAGACGGGGGACCGGGTGGAAGCAGAAGGGGTTAGTCAAGGAATACCTATGAATGACTCCTGGACAGGAAAACGGAGAGAGGACTGACTATGGAACAGAAAGATGGGCTGGGTGGAGGGGGCAAAAGGGAAAAAAAAAATGGGACAACCGTAACAGAATAAACAATAAAAAAATAAAGTAGAAAAAAAAGAACAAGGTATCTTGGAGTTATCGCCAAGGTAACAAACACAATGGACTAAACAGTATGCATTTAAAAGTAGAGAGGGAGGAATAGACAGACATCCATTTGGACATGCAAAGACTACTGTATTTTACCATGTATAACGCACACATTTTTTGCCCATATCTTTGAGGGAAAAATAAGGATGCGCACTATACATAGGTATAATGATTACATACCATGGGTATAATAACCCTGTGTATAATGTACACAAAACCGTGGGTGTGCATTATACACAGGAGTACATTATACACAGTAAAATACTATACATCTATTTCTGGAAGGTATTCCAAAAAATAGGAATATTATTCCTTAAGGAAAGGGAATTTAAATGAGACTCACTTACAACTTTTGGTACCCTGTAAATCCATTTGTTAACCTAGTCATATAAAGTTAATTTTAAAATTCAATTTAGTGTAGAAAGAAATGACCAGCTAACTGTGTTTATAAATTATGTCTCATATGAACAGCTACAGCAAAGGATACTTAATTAATAACAGCTTGCTATTTCTTTAACATCTAATGAGTCTCTTCACTATTTCAATTGCAAAATGAAATGAACAATTATAGGAAATAAACTCAGTTAATGATAATACAATCTATTATTTAATAAAGCAAGATCATAATTTTCTCTCAATGAAAGAACAGTACTTTATTTTAGAACTGGCATACTGAATGGAAAAGATCTAAAGTTTAATCCCACTTCTGAATTATTAGCCATGTGACCCAGTAAATGCCATTTATACTCTCTAGTTAAAAAATGTGATGTTACATTGTAAGCAGAACAATTAATACAGTAAGCAAAAAACTAACAGTAACTACAAATAATTTCATTAATAATTGCCTTTTAATAAATAAATTAGCAATACAATTTACATCTAGATTTCTTGGAAGGGACAGAAGAAACAAAGGTATGCTTACCTGTGAGGGTCTTTGGAACTTGGTATAATATACACACATTCCCTCTTGGTCAAAGTGCTTTCTATCCAGGATTTGTGGGACTAAAACAAAAAGTTTTAGAAGATGGTTTATAAATTAACCCACTAATATTTATAAGGAAATAATTATAAATACATAAAAATAGTTCTATACTACTTAACTATTTTCCAATTTACTAAGTATTTATTACATATTATACATATCACATTGTTCCTGATGACAGTACACCTAAAATAGGAGAATCATTTCATTTAAGTCCAGTGTGATTTAGGTTACTAAATCTACAATGCTTTGCAGATACGGATGCTTCAAATAAACAGAAAGGAAGAAAATCAAGTTTGAGATTCCCACTGTGTGCCAAAACCTCAAGAGGGGCTGATGCAATCACTTAAGAGCCAATTAAAAGTGATGTTGGGTTTAACCAAAACAATAAAACCTTGCAGTGGGCTCTCTCTGGAGAACGCCCACGCCCTTCTTCCCTCTCAGGCAAGATACAATCTCCTAAACTTAAGGGTCCCCATGAGATTTGCAACCAGGAGAGTAAGGGGAAGCAGCAGCTCATCCTGGGCTTACCCCCTTAACATGTCTCCAAGGCCTTTTCTCCAACTTTTTCAGTGAGCTAACAGCAGCCCTGCCTTAGCCCACTTCTTTCCTGTAAAGTCCCTAGGGAGCCAAAGCAGAGCACCACTTAGGCTCTCTCCTGTTGCTTCTTCTACCCCAAGCCCTTCCTTCGTTTCACTGCCCCCAGCTTTAATAAACATACTCTCAAAGTCAAAAATAATTTAAAAAAAAAACTTTGTTATATTCTCTTTCTAAAATAACTACCTAAAGCATAAGGACATGAAATGGTTAATGGCACTGGAACAGGAAAAGATATCAAGCAAATTCTAACAAAGAGAGAGATAACAGAACAAATAGATGGTAAACATCAGTAGGGTTAGTGCAGGTTATCACATGATTATAGATGTTTGATTTACCAGATTGCTGTAACAATCTTAAATATGAATAACCAAATGAGACAGTCTCAAAAGGTAAAAAGCAAGAAATTAATAGGGAGAATAAGGCAAACCTAGGATCAATATGGAAAAGAAGCAACATTCCATTCATTTCCCTCAATTACTGTGAAACTAAAATTATTTCAAATTGAAAAGACTATTAAAAATTGATTTTTTATAGCATTACTTGGGCTTCTGCCTGGATCCTTAGACTCTGCACCCTGCTATGTGTAACTGATTAAAAAGGGATAAGACATTATGTACTAAGACAGATGAAACTCCATAAATTGGGATAAAGATCTTGGGTTTCATCCTATACAGATATAGATGCAGATATATAGTATTGTATCTCACCATGACAGTACAAAAAGAAAGAGCCTTTATTCTAAAAGGAAAACTCTAGAAGAGATATTCTAGAAAGAATTATGATGGTTGAAGTTTTGCTCCTCTGAAATCCTTCAGGTACCGTAATGATAAACCTTAGTTTATCCCCCATATTCTCTAATTCTGGTTCCAAAATTTGACCTGTCATTCAAAAAATGTCCATTTCTTAGGTCAATGGTTTTTTAAATAGACTCACTTCATATTTTACTAAGAAAACTGATGCAACAAGAAGAGACTGTCTACAAACTTCTATCACATCTATCTACCAATGAGTATCTATACCCACATACTCTGCTTCTTTCCTATGACTATTTTTGCTCCTATTCAAATCCAACCACTTCACTGTGCCCTAGATCCCCTACCCCTCACTAACTAAAAGACACTGTCCACCAATTCTCTCTTAATTTTTTTCCTTCTTTATTAACTCATTCCTATCAGCAGGCAATATGCTATTATTTTCTGTATTTTAAAAAACAAAACACAAATCTGCTTGACGGCATTTCCCTCTCAAGCTAACATTACATGTTTCTGCCTCCATCTACAGTAAAAGATCACTGGAAAAACATTTCCCTCTTTTCTTCTCCCACACTTTCTAAAACCCACTCCAGTTCAGCTTTCAAGCCAATGACTTCCTCTAAATCCAAAAATTTATTTTTGGGACTCATCTTCATTGATATTATCAGCAGCATTTAACCAAGTTGATCATTCTCATCTTGCTGAAACATTTTCATCAGTTAGTTTGGTTATCTTCCCTTCGTTGAACACTTTTATCTCCTTGCTGATTCCTCCTCTTCTCCCCAATATTTGGATTTCTTTTTTCCACTTATATTCACTCTTTCAGTACACATCCAGTATACCCTTAATACACTAAATGACTTCCAATTTATACATTCATGCCAGATCCTTTCCGAACTCCATGCTCGTATTTCCAAATGCCTAATCAACAGCTTCACTTCGATGTCTAACAAGCATCTCAAACTTAACATGGCCAAACCTGAACTCATCTTTCACCCAGACTCTCATTTCTCACACAGTCTTGCTCATCTCAGTGAATGGCAACTCTACTCTTCCAGTTTCATTTTTTCTGGGGTTGTTTTTTTATTTTTTTAAAGGATTTTGTTTGTTTGTTTTTAGAGAGAGGGGAAGAGAGGAAGAAAGAGGGAGAAAAACATCAATTAGTTGCCTCTAGCACGACCCAACTGGGGGACCTGGCCTGCAACCCAGGCATGTGTCACAGCTGGCAATCAAATCAGTAACCTTTTGGTTCACAGAACAACACCCAACCACCTAAGCCACACCAGTCAGGGTCAGAGCTATTCTTTAAGGCAAAAGTCTTAGTGACATCCTGATTTCTTCTTATCAGAGCTGTGCTCAGAAAGAGTCCAGCTATTGTTAATATGAGAATGGTTTGCACAACACTGATGTAACCTGGCAGCCAAGGAGAACGGACTGGAATGCACGTGCATGAACAATGATGACTTCACTGTACTAGTCAGTGGAGGCAATAGACTGTTAAGTGAGCATGTGTACAGTGTGGCCGTCACATTCAAAATGACTGAATGAGTAGAGCAAATAATCTGTAAAAAATGTTGCGTTAAGCTTCAATATTCCTCCATGGAAACTATTCAGACGATTCAGAAGACCACAGTTATGGGCAACTGGTGATTGGCAGCTTCATCATGACAACCCAGCCGCTCATGCATCATGTCTTGTGGAGTGTTTTTTGGTGAAACATCAAATCATCCAGCTGACTCAGCCCTCCTACAGCCTCAGTTTGGCACCCTGTACCTTCTGGCTTTTCCCAAAACTAAAATCACCTTTGAAAGGCAAGAGATTTCAAATCATCAATGAGATTCAGGAAAATATGATGGAGTAGCTGATGGCATGTCGGAGAAGTGTGTGAGGACCCAGGGTGCCTACTTTGAAGGGGACTGAGGCTTCATTGTCCTATGTACCATGTTTTTGGTATCTTCTTCAATAAATGTCTTTATTTTTCATATTACATGGCTAGATACCTTCTGTATATGTAAGAGGATGCAGCCGGGGGGGGGGGGGCAAAGAAGGATTTATAATGGGGGCCAGAACTCAGGATGTCCAGGAAATACTAAAAATATGGGATGTCCTCACTCCCCAACCCCCAGTCTGAACTAAGGGATGGGACACATGGAGCAGGGCCATATAAAGTTTTTTTGCATAGCAACGGTTTTGCAAATAACTTCAGGCATGGTCATTCAACATATCTCTAAGTTTTAACTGGTTTCATGGATATGTTAAATAGCTGTGGCTATGCTTTAAGCCAGGGAGATGGGAGTGACTTCTGCCCAGAATGTAACCAGGAGGCAACTCCCCCTGGTTACAGCACCTGCGTGACAGCTTGGAGATGACTGGAACCATGCCACAGGGCCACACCTGCCCAGACTTACTATGCCAGCCCCCAAAAGCTGGAAAAATATGGGAATGCTGGCAGGTGTAGCTGATTGTGGGAGGAGTTGGAAATGGGGCTGCAGAGGAAGATTGGCACTGGGATTTAAACCCAGGTGTGGAAGCCATGACAAGAGGAACCACGTGGGTTTGGGTCTCCCTTTGCCATGCAGCTTAGGAAGCTGGAAAGCAAGATGTAGCAGCGATACAGAGCTCTCGCTTAGCAGTTTGGAGGAATGCAGGAGAGACACTGAGGGAAGGAAGGGGGTGAAAGGATGCTTGCTGGTGGGCCATGAGAAGGTGCCATGTAGTTCTGGATTAATAACTGGAAATCCCAGTGACATAGTTGATGGTATTGGGAACCAAGAGAGGCCTGCCAGCGAAGCATGGATTACTGGGGAGAACCAGGGGCTACCTGAGCCACAGACTTCTATTTCTTTTCCTGAGATATGGTACCCCAGGCCAGGCAAATGGGGGAAGGAAGGACTGTGTGTGTTTGTGGGTGTTTTAAGGGACTTTGGGATTTTAACAAAGACATTAAGTCATTACTCTTAAGTCTGTACAACTTTTGAATAAATAATTCCTTAACTTTTCACCAATTTCTGGCATTGAGAGCTATGGTTCCCTGGTGACGAGCGAGGTAAACCTAGTACAGGGGGACCCCAGGAGAAGGAGGGGGCCCACTCAGTAACATTGTGCAACCCCTTCTCCAGTGGCCAATCAGGGAAAATCATGGGAGATCACATGCACAGTAGCTTTAAAGTAATCCAGCTACTTGTACACTCGTAATAAAAGCCCACCAAAACTAGTCAGGAACGATTCACCCTGTAAGAATAGAATCCCTCCAGCCCATGAGGTCAATCTCTGCTTGGAGTTGGCCTGCTCCCATGTTCTCTGCTATAAACTCTGTGTGTTTGGTTCAATTCTTTGTCCTGATCACCAAGAACCTGGTTACCTGTGCCAACCTGTGACAGACAGACGTCGTATACTTTGTATATATAACCTCACGAGCAAAACCTGTCAGCCTGCCCTCAAAACATATCCAGAATCAATCACTTCTCAACCTCCACTGCTACTATTCTGATCTAAGCATCATCACCTCTTGCCTGGCTCACTGCAGAAACCAACCACTTTCTTGAGGAATAGACCTTTCAGTCTATTCCTCAAGAGAGATAAAGTTATCCTTTAAAAATATGTCATATGTCACTTCTCTGCTCAAGTCTTTCTAATACCTTCACATTTTACTCAAGAGTTTTATAAGAGCCAAAGTTCTTATAATAATCGTTAAGGTCCTAGGGCTCTGCATTTCTGCATCCTACCTCATTACTTTCATTCTATTACCTCCTTCAAGTCTTTCAGCAAATGTCACCATCTTGTTGAGGCTTTCACTATTTAAAAATGCCAGCCCATCCCTCTCGGTCCCTTACACTACTATAGAACAACAGAACTATCGCCAGGATCACTTTTAGAGCATTATCCTGAGAACCGAAAGATCTGGCTATGTCAGTTAAACTGCAGGTATATTATTCCTACCCTGGCCCCTTCTCCCACTGCACAACTATACATTGATACTAGGCAGAGCGTCTATAACTGAGAAGAAGTTTTTCATGTGACTTCTGCTTGTAACTTAAAGAAAAACCACATCCTTGTAGTGCTGCTGACATGTAATGATGTGAGGCTGAATTTCTACCAAAACCAACTTAACCTATAGCTTTAAATTCATCAAATTTTCATTTTGCTTCTAGTATTCAAAAACACATGATTTGAGGACTGGCACTGAAATTATACTGTGATCCGACATTTAAAAGGTTGCTTTTCTCTTTTAGAAAAATCAGAACTGGTATGCAAAAAAGGGGCAGATTCTATATGCCTACTAATTTGTCTGTTTATTACTTAATGAAATCCAGACACAGATAGTATAAAGTATGTCAAAGATTTATTTGGAATTTCTCCCTGTGAGCTATTCGGAAACAACTGGCAAAGACCACAGTTCAGCCCATGCTATGTTAATGATGTCCACCAAAATCAGATACTACAACTAGATACTTAATGTAGTCAAATAACCTACTGAAGAATAGAAATATAGATGCACTGAGAAGCACTCAGTTTGCTCTACTATCACTATATAAAGTTTTTTTTAAAGATTTTATTTATTTTTAGAGAGGGAAGGGAGGGAGGGAGAGAGAGAGAGAGAGAAACATCAGTGTGCGGTTGCTGGGGGACATGGCCTGCAACCTAGGCATGTGCCCTGACTGGGAATCGAACCTGCGATGCCTGGTTCGCAGCCCGCGCTCAATCCACTGAGCTACACCAGCCAGGGCTCACTATATAAAATTTTTATTTAACTAAATCATTTGCAGTTTATCAGCATACATCTGAAGCCTACAATATAAATGACAGGAGGACAAAAGATGAACACACAGCATGAGCAAATGTGTTAAGGAAAGGGGAACTTTTTAAAGGGTTTTGTTAAACAACTACTATTTGAGAAAAAAGGAAGAGAAGCCTAGGGAATATAGAGGTTCAAAACAGGCTTCCCCAAAATATTCCACTCTGGCATATTATTTTATTGTATTATAAGCTGAAGGCAATTAACACCCTGTAGGCTCACAAGAAACTTTTCTCTCTCCCTTAATAATTTAAATTAGGATCCTTGCCCATAAAAAGAGTTATCACCAGAAATAACTTCTGGGCAAACTCTCATCACCATACCCTGTGAAAGACCTTCCCCATCTCTGATACACCAAAGGATCTTACCTCATCTTTAACTGAGAATGTCATAAACACCTCATTTCCCCTTTCTGTCTTTGAACCCCTCACGTTGTGGTGTCTCTGACTCTTGTGTATGTGGGACTCCCATGCAGATGTATGTACTGAGATATATGTATTAAATCTGGTTATTTTCTCTTGGTATTGTTTTGTGTAGACTTAATTATGAGATTCCATTAAAAAAAAAAAACAAAACCTTAAGGGTAGAGGAAAGTTTCTTCCTTCCCCACAGGGAGCATTTGAAATATATGAGAATATGTCAATTATACCTCAATTTTTTAAAAAAACAGCACTTGGTTTTCTAGGCATTCTTCAATAATAATGATAAATGTTTAAAAAAATACAGCGAATATATGGGAGCAGGTAAATGCTATGCAATGTAAACTTGTACAATTTACATCCTTTTTTCCTCCTCTTCTTCATAGCACAATTAGGCTGAAAACCAGCAAGGATAGAGTAGAATTAAACAACCCTATTAGCCAATTTTACCTGGTAGAATTTAAAGAATACTCACCCAACAACGTATGTTGACATAGTACTTAACGTCCAGATAATATAAAGAACTGTGAAAACTCAACAGCAAAAAAACAATCCAATTAGAAAATGGGCAAATTTCACCAAAGAGGATATGCTTATTTTATCAAATAAGCATATACAAAAAATGTTCAGCTTCACTGGTCATTAGGGAAATGCAAATTTCAAAGCCCAATAAGATCCTATTTCACATCTACTAAAAGGGCTATAACCAAAGTCCAACAATACCAAGTGCTGGCAACAATGTATAAGCTGGAACTCTCACACTATCCTAGTAGGACCCTAGAATTACATAAACACTTAGGAAGGAAAAGTGTGGTTGTTTACTAATAAGTTAAACATAAACTTCCATGATGAAACTCCTAAGTATCCTCCCATGAAAAATGAAAACATGTCCACACAAAGACTTCTATTTGAAAGTGCACAGAAACATTATTCATAATAATCAACAAAATGAAATACCCATATAACAGTATACTACTTAACAATAAAAAGGGACAAGCAAGCTAAGTAAAACATGCAGCACTGCTGGACCTCAAACACATTATGCTAAGTGGAAAAAGCAAAACACATTAAGATTATATAATTCCATTTATATGAAATTTCTAGAAAAGGCAAAACCACAGAAACAGTTTAGTAATTGCCTAGTTTAAGAGTGAGAGCAAGGATAAACTGCAAATGGGAACTTTGTGAGGTGACTAAAATTTTCTAAAACTGGACTGTAGTGGTTACAAAACTAAATAAATTGATAAAAACCATCAAATTTGCACACTTGCAGAAAGGGCACATTTCACAGTATGAGCATTATACCACAATAAAGCTGTGGCAAGGGAGGGTTATTAGGCATGTAAAACAGAATGAGGTGGTCAAATGTATGTTTAATCAGAGTTCCAGAAGAAGAAAAGGGAAATCATGGGCAGAGGCAGTGTTTAAAGAGATGATGAGAATCTCCAAGAACAGACAGAAAACCTCCAATCCAGACTCTGAAAACCGAACTACCAAACAGGATTTAAAAATAAAAAAAAATCCTTATCTAAATATGTATTAGTAAAACTTCATGATATGAAGATACAGACAAAAACTTTAAAAAAGTTAATTTAGGCTAGGTCAAAGGTAAAACATTTCAGAAATGATCTTCTATTATAGTTACAAGTTTATACTTACAAAATACTTTGAGGCATACATTTTCAAATACAAATTTCCTAAAGATAGTGACTGTTTATAAATTGCTTTGAACAACTGAAGGTCAGAGGAGTACAAAGCCCACCAAGGGATTCCTCTTAGGCTCAAATAGATATAAAAAATCCCATTAATACCATAGGCCACACTTGGCACCAGTGTCTTAGAAAAACAGATCAGGGGTCACAGATTACCAACAAGGCAGCATCGACTGTTCCTGTTTGGTGGGTAGGAGTCCTGGGATCAACCACGCAGCACAGGGCTCAAGTGCAAGGAGAAAAGATATACAATGAGAAGGTACAAGATCTGCCCTTGCTTGCCTCATGCTCCTCAAAAGCCAATGCCCCTTATTATAACCTCACAGACATAGCTTCCAAGGCCCCTCCAAGGAATATACCCAATTACAGGAGTCACCACACACAGGTAAACTCAAAGGTAGGACTTCCCTATTACTAGATATTTATAGGTATTTATATATTCCCAATCCACATATAATTTTCCACATGTCACATAAAAAATGTTGCCTAAAAATATAGTTGACATTATATCTTTTGTAAAACCTTTACCCAAAGTGCATATAACAAGAGATAATTTTAATTAGTAGATACGGAGTGCTTGCCCGACACTGTTCTAAATGTTTTATATGTATTAACTTATTCTATATTCACAGTAATCCCATGAGTTGGGTACTATTAGTATTCCCACATTACAAATGCAGAAACTGCCCAAAGTCAAATAGCTAACAGTTTGCTCTGGCTCCAAGGCCTCTACTGACATTTTAAGAGAAATTTACATATGCATTTCAAAATCACTTCATATACTTTAAATAAGCCACCTTTCTTACATCTGTTTTGAAACCTTTAAGTAGAAATATATTAATTACTTTCAAAAGTAGAATTCCTATGTGACGATACATAACATTTTCTGAACAGGAAAAACACAAAAAGAACAGAGGGGTTAACTACCTCTCCTAAAAGGTACTGTTAATTAATAACTACTGGTAAATAGTATTAGCTTTTCCCCTTTTCTTTCTCCTACTCTGCTTCTCACCCAAAGCCTGCCTGAAACAACTCTACAGTTAATCAAATCAAGGTGAAGTCAGGGATGGAGGGATTAGATCAACAGATTTCAAAATGTCTTCTCTATTGCAATTAAGTCTAAATGCTGGCTTGAAAAATTCTGGATATTTACTAATTGAAATACTCATAAAAATGAATCACAGATATATACTTTTCATAAGTTACGCCTTTCTTCTAAATGCAAATAAAAATACTCTCATTGACATTTTTATTTAAAAGAGTTATATACGTACGAAAAATTAATCCCAAATAGCATTTAACATAAATGGTAGGAACTCTCTTTGGGATGATTCACCTGGCAGGGTGACAAGTACAAGTAAACTAGAGCTACCACAGTCTTTTGGGGACGGGAAATGGGGAATGGACTAGTAAAGAAATGAATACAACAGATAATTTCAAAATTTATTTTTGTACAATGCCTTATAAAAAATTAACACTACAGATTATTACCACCCTAGTTTCTCATCTGTCATTCAAAATCACTTCTACAATTATTTCCAACAACATGTGTAACTTAACAGGGCCCAAAAGAATACCTTTTCCATTAAGCTGATACACCTTCAACATCCCCACTTCTTAAGAAAAGTATGGCTATACTCCAAAAGGGGAATAACCACCAACCCAATTAAAAAGGGGGCAAAGGACCTGAACAGACACTTCTCCAACAACATACACATGGCCCAGAGACATATGAAAAATGCTCAACATCATTAGCCATCAGAGAGATGCAAATTAAACCACAATGAGATATCACCTCACAGGTGTCAGAATGGCTATCCTTAATAAATCAAACAAGTGCTGGTGAGGATGTGGAGAAAAGGGAACCCTAGTGCACTGTTGGTGGGAATGCAAACCAGTGCAGCCACTGTGGAAAACAGTGTGGAATTTCCTCAAAAAATTAAAAATGGAACTGCTTTATGACCCAGCAATTCCACTGCTGGGACTGTACCCTAAGAATCCTGATACACCAATTCAAAAGAACTTATGCACCCCTATGTTCATAGCAGTGCTATTTACAATAGCCAAGTGCTAGAAACAGCCCAAGTGCCCAACAGTACATGAGTGGATTAAAAAACTGTGGTACATTTACACATTGGAATACTATGCAGCAGAAAGAAAGAACTCATTCCTACCCTTTGTGACAGCACGGATGGAACTGGAGACTATTATGCTAAGTGAAATAATCCAGTTGCTGAAAGAGAAATACCCTGTGACCTCACTTATAACTGGAATCTAATGAAGAAATAAACTAATAAGAAAAATAGAAACATGGACATATGGAAACATGGAACAGACTGATAGCTGTAGGGGAATGGGGCGGGGAATGGTGGAAGGAAGGGGAAAGGACTAGTCAAAGAACATCTATGAATGATGCATGGACAATGGAGAAAGTACTGACTGTAGGCAAGAGGGGTGGGCTGGGTGGAGGGGGGGCAAAAAGAAAAAGAAAGAAATTGGGACAACTTAATAGAATAAATAATTATTAAAAAAATAAAAAGGAGATCAAATTTTTTCTATAAAGGACCATATGGTAAATACTTTAGGCTTTCTGGACCACATACTACCCCTGTTACCTATTCTTTGTTCTGTTTTTTTAGCCCTTAAAAAAAATGTAAGAACCATTCTTAGCCAAGGCCATACAAAACAGGCCTTGGCCAGATTTGGCCCACAAGGCATAATCTGCCAAACCATGCTCTAAATCCCATAAAAACATGTGCCTTTCCCATTACCTCTGAATCAACTCAATCCAAAAGCATTTGCCAAGCCCCTTAGATTCTTCCCCTACAGTTTCTTGGGCACCAATGTCTCTTCTACCCAGTTCTATAATTCCAGTAAATCCTTGTATTAAGAGTTGCTTTTCAATTGGGGAGGGAGGGTAATGAGTTTCGGGTGCACATTAACAAAGTTATTTTTCAACAGACTTTCAAGAGAAAAAGCATTTAAGCCTTACAGATGTAACATCACTAAACAAAACTCTAGAGTTTGAGTACATACATCTAGCTTTTTTCCAGAAATACGTCTTTTCCAATCACAACCTAAGACACTTGAACCACTTTTAGTACTCATTTTTGTCAGCATTTTATGATAAAATATAAAACTACTCAAAACACAGATGTTGGATTTCAAAACCTAAAACAAATCTTGCTCACAATTAGTTTCATTTTATCATTCTTGTTATAAATTAACAGCCAATACTATCTCTTTACAACCTTAAATCTATCATAGTTTTAATTGAAAAGTCCATCTAAAACTTTAGCAAAAAAAAAGTCACTTTTCTGAAGCCCCTTAAATCATATCACTCCGAAATTTTTACTAAATTTTGTGCCTAAAGACATACAACTAACATGTTCCAAGATTATCTCCTACAGCCTCCCTACCTTAATTATTTACTAATTTTATTTATTTAAAAGGCTTACAGCCTCTCATTCCATTTGTGTAACCACCAAACATAAATATATTCTCCCCACTCACAGCATTCTTGTTATTTATGCCCTTCATTTATTACATTAGGCATTGGCTTCAGGTACCTGACAGTCACATACCCCAGCCAAGAGTTGTAAACCCTTCACAATGATAGGTTTCCATAATTTCTAATTTTCTGAGTTTCTGCTCTGCCATCAATTACCCAAACGGGCCCTGGATTATCAACATTATGGTAAATTCCTAATTTCATGCTTCTCTTTTGCTAGGCTGCACTACTGAATTTTACCAACAGATGGCACACTATAAACACAAACCTGAAAATTCCTATACAAACGTTCCAGGTAAAGAAAAAACTATAATCACAGAATGTTAGCACAAAAAGGAAATTTAAAGATCATTTACTCAACTTCAGTGGTTAAAGAGCACAGATGCTGGAGTCAAAGTAACCTGAGTTAGAATTCTAGCTCTGCTATTTAGTATCTATGCAACTCTCAGCAAATTTCTGAACATGTTTCTTTAGTTAACTAGAATAATAAATAATAGTACCTATCTACTACAGATGTTGCTCTAAAGGTTAAACAAAATGACCCATGCAAGGTGTTTTAGCACAACACCTGGCACATAGTAAAATCTCAACAATGCTTCAAAATTCCACAAATTATATTGATAAATTCTTCCGGTCTACCAGCAATAGGCACACATACATTATAAATAAACCCTCTAACCACTTCCTACTCTTCCAGCACATCCTTCCTGCCTAGATGCTGATGGAAAAAACTAGAGAAAACAATTTTTAATTGCTTAAAAATTCTATTTCAAAGTAACATGTGGAAATGAATATATTTCTAGAACTAAATACACTGTATGGTTCTATATATTAATACTATGAAGGTTCTACAGGACTAACCTTCCCATAGACAAAAACCATAAACTCTGGACAAAATAAAATTTAAAAAATGACTACTGAACAGCACTGAAAACAACAGAAAGGCAGAAATTGTTTTGGATTCTATACTTGAAAAAAAGGAACAGCAAAGAGTGAGTCTCCAATTTTTTAATGTTTTTCTTTTTTTTCGGGGGGGGTGTTATTGACCTGAAGAGAAGTCCCATCCACACCTACTTAGCAGCTAAAACTCCAAGAGAAATCCCAGTCTTACTAGCTCAAAGAAACAGAATACCAAGTTCAAGGAGATAACAGCATCTGGGAAGTGGTGGGGAAAATTTTGCAAAAAAAGAGAATCACAGAAAAGGAGCCCTAAATGCTGCATATTAGCTCTGCTCGAATCTCTGGCTGACCTATGAAGTACATATATATGCAGACTCCAAGCAGCCCAACTGAGAATAAAATAACTGAGCAGGTATTTTTTGCTGACCCCTGAAGGAAAAACAGTTTGGAATTTTGAGTACAGTCAAGCTAATCAATTACTATCTTATTCTGTGTGACTGCCAACACAAATACCGTAAGTCTGGGTGGCTTACACAATCAAAATTCATTTTCTGACAGTTCTAGAGACTGGAATCCAAGATCAAGGTGCCAGCAGAGTCAGGGTCTGGTGAGAGTGCTCTCCCCGAATTGCACACAGCTCTTTTCATTGTGTCCTCACATGGTGGAGACCATGAGCAAGTTCTCTGGTGTCTTTTCTTATAAGGGCCATACCCTCATGACCTCCTGTAACCCTAATTAAATCCTAAAGGCTCCATCTCCAAATACCATCACATTGAAGGTTAATTTGGGGGGAACAACACTTAAGTTGTGGGGGACACAAGCATCCAGTCTGTAACAATTACTTTAAAAACAGTCTTCAGAGGACTATAATAAAACCCAGAGTCTCTACATGGTAACATTCGCAAAGTCTATAGTACAATCCAAAATTACTAGGTTTAAGAAGAAACAGAAAAATGTGATCCATATTAACAAATTAAAAAGGAATTTGTCTACTAATAAAATGCATACACTTAAAAAACTAAGTAATACTACAGACCTAGAAACTCCAAGTTATGTGATAAATATGTACATAGGTCAACATGCCTGCCATCAAGGGCACAGACAATGACAAAGCAAAATTAAGGCTAGCCCAAAGCAAAATGCTGAAATAGGCTGGCACTGTCTAACTTCCTTACAAGTGTCTAATTCACCTGACTTTCTGGCACTCTTGCAGGCCCTTACTCTAGAGTTCTGCTCTTACTCTTAATTGGCTACCAACTACTTAACTAATAATTTGATATTATTAATAATTCAGATATGAACCCTTTAAGAGTGTTTTTAAAATTCTCTGAGCTTTATTTTTTTACAGGTTTATTTTATTTTCACTCAGGAGAGAAAGGAAGGGAGAGAAAGAAACATCAATGTGAGAGAAATACCAATAGGATGCCTCCTGCATGCACCCCCCAATGGGGGATCAAGCCTGCAACCGAGGCATGTGCCCTGACTGGGAATCTCACTGGTGACCCTTCAGTTACAGGACAATGCTCCAATCAACTGAGCCACACTGGCCAGGACCCTTTGAGAAGGTTTTACAGGCACTGTTGAAAAGCCTCTGTGGAATGACAAATAGTTGGCAAAATTCTGTGTATTAAAAAATTAAACTGAATCAAATTCAGACCCCTGACTATGTAAAGAGAGTACTACTGTATCCAATCTTATTTTCTGTTGGTTCTGCTTTCCTGCTGGCCCCATGGAGATTGTTACCCTGATTTTTTAATAGACCAATATGGCCTCAGACTTACGGGACAGAAAACAGGATAAAGAGAAGTGTGAGCAACTGACACCATACCATACCATGGAGTCCAAGATATTAAATAACTGAAGACTAGGCACGCTTAAGTCTAAAAGATAGCCAACCTCAATTTAGCTCAAACAGTACTTTTTTTCCTCAGGTATTCCAGAGGAAGTCTTACCTAAAATAATTCATTCAACATAAAGAATTATTAGAAAAATGAAAAGGGATCAAAACTCATCTTTTTAGAATAACAAAACACAATGGCAAAAAAATAATCAAACATTTTAATTTTCTTATGCTAAGTCAAAAAATTTTACCTAGACATTCAGATTGTTTTAAAAATCAAAATAAACATTAACACAGAAGACAAATAGAACAAAGGCATAAACTGTTTAGAAAGGGAAACATGCATTTAAGGAAACTTGGTGTATGATGGAGAGAGCAATACCAATAAGGAGGAAACATGCACTATTATACTATACGTATATGAACTATCACACTAAATCCAAAAATGAATACTAGATGGAATAAAGTCAAAATGTGAAAAGCAAAATTAACTTTTTACAAAAACAATCTTTATAAATTTAGGATAAGAGGAAGCATATACTGTAAAATAAATATGTTATTACACTAAAATTAATAAGCAATGCAACAGCCCCAAAATAAGTAAATAACCTACCATAAACAAAGTAAAAAAGTAAAAGCTACTGACTGGAGAAGATATTTGCAGCTCATTAAAGCAAAAAAAAAAAAAAAGTATTCAGGATATATAAAAAACTTCTACAAGTAAATAAATAAGATAATCTAATATAAAATTGAGCAAAGGTCATAAATATTCAATTCACCAGAAAGAAGGTAACCATAGCCAAAAATCTGTAACCCGAAATAACACTCAACATTAATGGTGCCAGTGGCATGCAAATTAAAATCAGAAACTTTTTTACATTCATGAGTCTGGCAAAATAAAATAACCTAATCAACTAAGTGTTGGCTAAGAAGTTTCTAAAATGGGAACCCTTATACAGGGAGTGTAAACTGCACTACTATTTTGGTCAACACTTGGGCCATAGCTATAAAGTTGAAGATGCACCTAACCTATGACCCAACAATTCTACTTCTGGATATAGACATCCTAGAAAAATTCTCACATGTGTACATAAGTTGGTACATACAAGACTGTTGCATCATTATTTGTAAAGAACCAGAAACCACCTAAATGCCCAATAACAGCAAAGTGGACAATGTATAACAGTCATATAATGGAATAAAATACAGCCATTAAAAAGGACAAACTAGACCTTACATCCATTAACATGTATAAGTCATCAAAACCTAACTGATTAAAAAGGAAAAAAAGTCCGTAAAAAGATGCACATAATTCCATATATATAAAACCTGGAAATACAAAAAAAACCCCACCATATATTACATATACTCTATGTGACAACACTATAAAAGTATGCAAAGGAACAGTAAAGACTTAAGTAGTTATGTCTGCAGACTCGAAAAGTAGAATGGGATTTTGATGATGTATTTTGATGATGTATGAGGCTTCAATTTTATCTGTAATATTTTATTTCTTAGGCTGGGTAGTAGGTACATGAATGTCTGCTATATTATGACCTACTGACTTTTATATATCTGAATTCCATAACAAAAAAAATTACCTAAGCATTCCAATTATATACATTTATTTTCAGATTTACGGTGTCAGGATGGCCGAGTGGTCTAAGGCGCCAGACTCAAGCTGTGCTTCCAGATATTATGTAGTTGTGGTCAAATAGTACAATTTTAAACACATGGCAACTTCTGTTTGGAAAAAAAATAGTACAACTTAAATTCTTCGTTTTTATTTCTACCTCTTCGTTAAAATATTTTCCCCAAAACAATACAATCTGTTGAATTAAATGGATTCATCACAAATATCTAATTCAGTACAACTGTTATTTTGAGTCAATTAATATCTAGTATAGCTGTTGATGTTTTCAGATGATGCCACAAAAACTAATCTGAAAAAGAAATCTAAAGAAAATATTATTAGGGACTTCGGTCAAGATGGAGGTATCGGTAAACATGGCTTGCCTCCTGTACAAAAATTACACCATAGCAAAAATTACAACTAGACTACAAAACAAGTATCACCCAGAATCCTCAGAAAATCGAGCAACCAAGGAATTCAAAAGTCATATTCATCCAGATGGGTGAGCTGGTTGGAGACACACAAAGGTGCTGGGGATCACACACCCACAAGTGGTGGATAAAAATCAGGAGAGATATCTTGGGAGTGAAGGGAGGACTGTCTCGGGGGCAGGGGATCCCATCACCATACCAGACCACCCAGACCATATTGGGTTCCAGTGCCAAGAAGATAAGTCCCTATAACTTCTGGCTGTAAAAACCAGTAGGGGTTAGGGTGGCAAAACAAACTGAGGGATTCTCAGGAGTCTCCTCTTAAAGGACCTGCAACGGACTTAAGACTTAAGTAGACCAGGGGTGTCAAACTCATTTTCACCAGAGGCCACATCAGCCTCACAGTTGCCTTGAAAGGGCTGAATGTAATTTCAACTCCTTAACAGTTAAGGAGTAGTTACACTATACAATCCTAAAATTATTTCGGCCCTTTAAAGGCAACTGTGAGGCTGATGTGGCCCCCGGTGAAAATGAGTTTGACATAGACTCACTCCTTCTGGGCTTCAGCACTGGGGCTGCAGCTGGAAGAACACCAGTTATATATGGGACAAACTGCAGTATCTGACATCAGGGTGAATGCGGGGGGTGGGGGGGCAGCTTCCTCCCAGACAAAACTCTAGAGGTCAGGGAGCAGCACTGTCCCCTTTCTGAGCCCTCCCCGACATAGAGCCACAGAGAGTCAACACCTATCAATGATACCATCAAGCTAGTTCACATAGGTTGCCCACCCTGGCTCCATCTAAGGCTCCACCCCATCCAACTTACCAGTGCACTTTTCTTCAAAAAACCATGATACCAAAACAAGAAGTCAAAGCAGCTCTACCTAATACATAGAAACAAACACAGGGAGGCTGCCAAAATGAGAAGACAAAGAAACATAGCCCAAGTGAGAGAACAGAACAAAACTTCAGAAAAAGAACTAAACAAAATGGAGATAAGTAATCTATCAGATGTAGAGTTCAAAACAATGGTTACTAGGATGCTTGAGAAATTCATTAGGTACTTCAACAGTGTAAGAGACGTGGGCAGAAACGGAGATTACACTAAGTGAAATAAAGAAAAATTTTTAGGAAACCAACTGTGGAGTGTATGAAGCCAAGAATCAAATCAATGACTAGGAACATAAGGAAGAAAAAAGCATTCAATCAGAACAGCAATCAAAAAAAAAAAAAAAAAAAAAAAAAAAAAAAAAAAAAAAAAAAAAAAAAAAAAAAAAAAAAAAAAAAAAAAAAAAAAAAAAAAAAAAAAAAAAAAACAAGGATTGGCTAAGAAGCCTCTGGGACAACTTCAAATGTACCAACATTCAAATCATAGAGGTGCCAGAAAGAGACGAGAAAGAACAAGACACTGAAAACTTATTTGAAAAAATAATGTAAGAAAACTTCACCAATCTGATGAAGGACATAGACATACAAACCCAGGAAGCACAGAGAGTCCCAAACAAGATGGATGCAAAGAGGCCCACTCCAAGACATATCATAATTAAAATGCCAAGGTTAAAGATACAGAGAGAATCTTAAAAGCAGCAACAGGAGTGCAGATAGTTACCTTCAAAAGAGTTCCCATAAGACTCTCAGCTGATTTCTAAAAAGAAACTTTGCAGGCTAGAAGGGACTAGTAAGAAGCACTCAAAGTGATGAAAAGCAAGGACCTACAACCTAGATTACTTTGTCCAGCAAAGCTATCATTTAAAATTGAAGGGCAGATAAAGTGCTTCCCAGACAAGGTAAAGGTAAAGAGGTTCATCATCACCAAACTATTATTACAGAAAATGTTAAAGGGAATTATTTAAGAAAAAAAAGATAAAAAACTATGGACAATAAAATGGCAAAAATTTCACCATTATTAATGATTGAATCCAAAAAAAAAATAAGCAAACAAGCAGAACAGAAACAGAATTATAGATATGGAGATTATTTAGAGGGTTATCAGTTGGGAGGGTAAAGGGAGATATCAGGGGGTGGGGGAAGTTACAAGATTAAGAAAGAAGTACAAAGTAGTAGGTACAGAATTGACAGGGGGATGTTAGAAACAGTAGAGGAAATGGAGTAGCCAAAGAACTTATGTGCATGACCCATGGACATAAACCACGGGAGGGACTGCCGGAGGGAATGGGGGTACCAGGTGGAGGGGAGCAAAAGCGGAAAACTGGGACAACTGTGACAGCATAATAAAATATATTTAAAAATAAAATCAATATTAGGATATTCTCTATTATAAAACTTGAGCATTAACTTTGTGAGTAAACTATACTAACTTATTTTCTATCCCTGAGTAGTATGATAAACCTCGTTATACATTCATAACAAAGTTCTACGGTTTTTATTAAAGAGTTCTACCCATTACAGAATTCTATTTAGTTTAATACTTTTCCAATCTACTAAAGATCCCCTCAGACTAAAAGTCTCTGCACTTTGTTAAAATACAATGTATTCAACTGAGTTGTGAATCCTAAACTTATTAAATAGACACCTGATAATAAAGAAAATTCTTCTAATTTTTATAGCATTTGAGGAAGATATGGTATAATGTTTTTTTAAAAGGTAACATGTTTTTCAATGACCTTAACATTTTTACTTAACATTATTATATCTGTTATGTGAGATATCATACATAATACACATACATGCCCCAGAATACCAAGACCTTTCTCCAAGTTTCTGTAACTTGGCAAGTCAATACATACTCTACCACTTACTAGCCTAATGGTCTTTGGTAAGTGACTTTACTTCTCTGTTCCTGATATAAATAATGAGGGGGAAATAGTGTCTACTTTTGTCGAGTTTCTTGAGAGAGTAATATAGGCAATTGATACATGTGAAAAATTTAGAGGAATAGCCAAACTAAATGCTAATATATGATACCTAATATTATGAAAATTTGTCTAAAGCCTATTAGACTCTTTTCTTAATCAAGAGTACCTCCTGGTTATTTGGTATGGTAAATTATACTGAAGACAAGAAAGACCACTGAGATTCATATGCTAAAGTGTAATTTACGGCCCTGTATTTCTCATCTAGCTAAAGCTTCTTCAGTTCCCTCCTTACAGTAACAGTCTGTTTTACAAGATAACTTCCTTCTATCATTCCCAACGTACTACCAAACTGCCAGAGGAAAGCAGGTAACTAAGCCTACTAAACTTCACTTCGCACATATTTTTCAAACAATGAACTCTGGGGTCAAGTTATTCTATTCCTGATAACGGCTTAGCTCAAAAGCTTTCCTTTCCATGAGGAGCTAGGTTTTTCCAAAGATTGAAGTTTCCAAAAGTCTGGCAGCTGGACAGTTGAGGTGTTACATTATAAACATATTTTCATGATGCAAGGAGGGACAAATAGTGTTTCACAGACTTTAATTCTAGTATTGCTCCTCAGGTCAAGTGCAGGAAAAATTATCATCTGCCTTTTACAGACAGTTTAATAGTCATGCTCACAAAGAAGTGTGACTTGGAAAAGATGCTTAGGTGAAGAGCCAAGTTTACCAATTTCGAAGAACTGCTTACTTCCATATACCTAAATTTCTTCAGCAAGGTTCTAAAACACCTAAGTGGTCAGAAAACTGAACACACACTCACCAAAAAGATTCAGAGCAATTTTCTACATCCAAGATGAACTGACCAAAGGGTCAATAAAATATCTAAAAGTGCTAACTTAAGTTCGAGCCACTCATTTTTTTGTAAAGATAAACTAGAAGACATCTAATTCTCCAAGTCAAACATTTCATTCATACTCAAGCTAATCTAATAATTGCAACAGTGACACACAGAAGCTCTTTTATATCAATTCACATAAATGACTAAGATCAAATCCCCATAGACAGTCATTAGATGCTCATCCTAAACTGATCTTAACCTCTATGAATTTTGCCCCTAGGTACTGAACTTAGAACAGGCATTTCACGAGCAGTCATTTAAAAAATTATAATGGATATGGTAACACCAAAGTCATCAATGGCTACTGTTAAAACTTGATGTGAATGTCTGACAAGGAACTTCACAGCGGAAAGATCAGGAGGCTGACAACATCCACCTACTGGTCAACCTTAACACCAAAAAAGAAAAACAACCAGACAACACGTGCCTCTAATGCGATGCAATGCCAAATACATAGCACTTCCTGGGAAATATTTTTGCCGTATATCAAACTAGAATTCTGAATGAGTCTTGAGATTAACCACTAATTCACAGGAAATACAGAGGAGAAAAAACCATGTGACATGACACTACATGGGTGCAAGCAACAAAATCCAAACTGTGGGAAATTCTACAGGATAAATGATCTGGATTTTTCATTAAATAAAGAGTTAAAAAAATAGGAGAGGTTACTAGAGACTAAATGACATTCATCAACAAATGCTGTGTGGAATACCGTATGTAGTTGAGAGAGAATGGGGGAATAACAGAAGAAACAAAATTCACATGTTTCCAACTATTGAAATTGGCCATAGGTATATGGCGATTAATTTTATTATTTTATCTTTCTGTGTTAGAAATCTCCCATATTAGAATGTTAAAGGGAAAGAGAGTAGATCAAAAATCATAGTGGTTGATCAAAAATCTCTGGTTAGAACTCTCAAATAAATTTTGTAAGTGTTTACTTCAACAGTCCTTCACTTAAAAATCAAAAACTGAAATGCACATCTTAAGTACTGCCTTTTAGTTATTATGTTTGCACATACATATGTTCAGTAATGACTTCAAATATTAACATATTTTCATTTTATGTTTGGTTATTATTAACACTTACCAATACACATATGCACATTACTCCACAAAAGTAACCAAGTTCTGAAAATTGTAACTCCTAAACTTCTCAATCTGTTCCTTCTTTTCCCCTACTACTCCTTTGTTTCAAACCCTCAACATTTTGGTCAGTCTTGCTATGATCTCCTATTTACTGTTCCCCATTTTCAGTTTTAGCACACTAATTTACCCTCTACACTGTTTCCTTAGGTGGATCCCCAGCATCTGCAGAATGAAATCCAAACTCCTTTGCATGACATACATTTCCTCAAATATCTGGTCCTTGCCCATCTTTATAGCACTCTCATCAGTATTCCATTGATACGGAATACTCTACTCCCATACTCCACTCATTCCAAACCATGTACAGGGAGACCTTATTTCACTGCACTTTGCTGTGTTTTACTGTGCTTTGCCAATGCTGCCTTTTTTTTTTAATTAAAGGTAAGACCCTCCACCAGCAAACGACTAAGATGACAGTATTTTTCCTACTTTTAAAAAATATTTATTTATTTATTTTAGAAAAAGGAGAGGGGAAGAAGAAAGAGAAGGAAAGAAACATCAATGTGTGAGAACTACATCAATCTGTTGTCTCTCGCATGTCCCCAACCGGGGACCCAGTCTGAAACCGAGGCATGTGCCCTGACTGGGAATGGAACTGGCAACCTTTTGGTTCATAGGCCAGCACTCAATCCACTGAGCCACATCAGCCAGTGCTGATGGTAAGTATTTTTTTAAGCAATAAAGTATTTTTATTTTTTTAGGCAATTATTGTTTATTTTTATTGAATTATAATGAGGTATCTTTTAAAATTTATTTTCATGGCATGTTTTCCAAAGCATTTTTAAATTAAGATATGTACATTGTTTTATTTCTTTTAAGATGTAATGCTATTGCACACTTAATAGACTACAGTACGGAGTAAACATAACTTTTATATGCGCTGGAAAATCAAAAAACTTTGTGACTTGTTTTATTGCGATACTCACTTTATTACAGTGGTCTGGAACTGAACCCAAAATATCTCTAAGGTATGCCTATACAGTATTTGTACAACAGCTCTCAGAATAAACTAAGGATGTTATTCTCTTCTAGCGCTCGGTTCCCTTAGACTAAAACCACCAATTTAATGCCCTTCGTAATTCTAGGTTAATTCCAATTCCTGTTGACTCTACAGGACTGATCTCTACTATCAGCAGCTTTGCAAAAATACTGACTTCCCTTTCTCTCTCCCTGATTACCCTACATTTTCACAGTAATCTATGTCAGGGGTTCCCAAGTTCTGAGCCAAGGACTGGTAATGGTCTGGGCCTGTTAGGACCTGGGCCACACAGCAGGAGGTGAACCTGAATGTAACTCACTATCCCCCTTGGTCTGTGGAAAAATTATCTTCCGCAAAACCAGTCCCTGGTGCCAAAAAAGTTGGAGACTGTTGATCTATGCAATAGTATCACACTATTCTTTTTTTTGCACATTGATACTGCTCTTCAACACTATTAAGTATCACAATGCCCGCAACATAGTAAACAATAAATGTTTCTTTTACGAAGTAACGTATGCATCTTCCATTGAAGATAGGTCCATCTTTTATAAATAACTAGAATGTAAGCTGTCTGAAAGTGGGAAACTTGTCTAACACATCTTTGCCACTCTAGGGCCTATCATAGTGCTTGGAATATATTAAACACTAAATAAGTGATTGCCAAAAGAATGACACAAATATTTCCATCAGGCATAGTAGATAGTTTTATACAGAATTTTATTCTACTACAGTTTTAAATTTGTGTTTTTTGATATTTTTGTACTGTTTTTGGCCAGTTAACTGATTAGTTTTAAAGCTTTTTAAAATGGAGAAGATATTTGTATGCTTTCTTTTAGTATCAAAGAGGAAACTGATTACCAGAAGCAAATGCCTTAAATAATAGTTTACAACAGTAATTACACAGTATACATATGATATACTTCGGTAAACTCTTAGGTCACAGTGCTGACCTAAAAGTTGAAGAGGCTCAACATTTCATCATTACTGGAGAACCTCAGTTTTATGTTATTCTAAAGTTTCACTATAATTTAATAGGAATAAAGAAACAGAACTCAACAGCAGTCAGGACTCAAATAATGTAAAGAACAAAATTCAGACTTTTAATTTCAAATTTTAAAGTGAGAATTTCTCCCTGTGGAATCAACAGGATTACTAACACCATGTACAACTCAATAATGAGTTGTTACCATGTGCTAAGTACAGTGCACAGTTTATGTACACAAACATGTTGTTTGGGGGAGAACATCTACTATTTTAAAAAAGACTGGACATAAATAAACAAAAAGGCAGCAGTAATAGAACAAACGCATGCCACACCTTAATATTTGAAGGCTAGGTTTCAAATTATTAGACTTTCAGTAGCAACCAAAGTCATCTGCTTGCTTTAAAAAACATTAGGGAGCAATGGCTTTGAAGATGATGAATCATCTTCATTTCCATTTTCTAACGTATCTAAATTTTTTTTCAAAATACTGAATTTCAAATGTATGCTATTTACCATCTAAAAAGGGAAATCTAGACACACTGAAGAATCAGTATTAATGGTTTACTTTTTTTTAAAAGGCACTTTGATTCAACTTTCCTCTCAAAAAATGGATTCCCTTAAAATCCACTTAATAAACTTAAATATTTAGCGACGGTGAAGGAACTTAAAATACCTTTTTTTAAAAAAATTAGGAAAAGGGTAAAATGACGTTTTATTGACTTTATGTTGTTAAAGAAGGTGGAAAATAGTAGAAGGCGCACTATTTATACAAAGTACAGCACTTGAATTAGCTTCTAAAGTAAACCTGCCAGATTCTAGCGGATGGAGAGTTGGTTGCATGAAGCCTATCAAATTCAAGTACTAACCAGAAATACCTACCCTCGCTCTTCAAGTCCCTGATCTAAATGACTTTCTCTAAAGGAATTCTTCAATTTCGTTCCTGGCCTTAAGAACAACAAAAAAGCTCCATCAAAAGCTGCAATGCACCGCATCTCTCGCCACTCTGCACCTTAGGTTTAAAACACCACCAACCCTTCCCTAGGTAACGGATGAGGCAGTTTGACGTGAATCCAGGCAACACATGGCCTTGGTACCTACAGGAGTGCCTCATGATAATCCTTAAACCTTGCTGGAGAAAATTCCAAGACAGATCTACCATCAATATCGTCAAATCCCTCTCCTTTGGCTCCGAAAGGGAAATGTACCTGTAGAGTATCTGCTGCGCAGCAAACC
Organism: Tonatia bakeri; assembly: GCA_004024845.1. Taxonomy (NCBI): domain Eukaryota; kingdom Metazoa; phylum Chordata; class Mammalia; order Chiroptera; family Phyllostomidae; genus Tonatia; species Tonatia bakeri. The sequence continues at coordinate 28,595 of PVIA01009262.1, forward strand.
AGGCACAGCTCCAACCTCGTGTCCTGTATCCCTTTTTTGTTTCCTCGCAGCCCTCCCTCCCCACGCAGAACTTGAGCAGAGCACTTGGCTCCCTTATCTGCCAGCAACTGGCGCCAGGAGGATCTCGCTCCCCGGAGGCAGAGCTCGGAGGCTGAGCGCTGCGTCTGGCGCGCTGCAGCCGCTCGGCTCAGCCAGGTACTCCCCGGCTCGCGCCTCTCCCGCCTCGCGGGGCCCTCGCTGGGTCTCTGCTCTGCGTTTCCGCGACAAGCTGCCGCGCCAGATTTGCTACCTGCTTCCTGCCGCTCACCCCCGAAAGAACTGCACTCCCGTCCGGCCAGGACAAGTCCGGAAGTCTCTAGGCAATTCGGTGGGTCCTCGGTTGGCCCCGGCAAGCGCCGCTCCGCGCACACACTTGCCGGCCAAGTCCTACCGCTTCCCTGCCCGCCACCTCCGGGGCCATTCCCAGTCCGGGGACTGCGTGGGGCAAGTACCATTCTCCTCACGGGGCGGACTCCGGAAGGGCAGCAACTCCACCTCCTCCTCCTCCGCGGCCTGTAGCCATCTATCGGGAAGCGTCTCCGGAGTCGGCAGCAGAGGCCGCCGCACAAGGACAGCCCAGGGAAATCTTCTCACAACTAACTCAGCTCCGGCACTAGCAGCAGAAGCCGAGTCTTTCATAATTGTGCGACCAACTCCTCCGGGTGACCCGCCACAGGGACGCACCCGCGCCCGCCTCCGCCGGCGAGGGGGCTGGAGACAGACCACGTGAGAGGCGCGTCGTGTGCGTCGCGGCCCGCAGGCCGGGTCACGTGAGGGCGCGCGCTCCCTCCTTCCAGGCAGCCTTCCTCTGCGCCCGGAGCCGCACCCCTCGGGGTTCCCGAGATGGGTGGGGTGTGCTCCTTGGATTTCCACTGGATACTGAGGCGGGACTTGCACGAACCTGTGCCCCAGCTCCGGGAATGAAACTTGGGGAAGCAGCAGCTGAGGGTTGAGGATCCAGGCCTCCCGGATATGAAGTTGCGGCGTGCTCTCAGCTGGGCCTCGCCTCTAGCTGCTCTGTCAAGTAGCGTTTTCGCAGTCCTTTTTCTGTTACTCATCGCGGATAGAGGCCTTAAATAGTACTCTGCTTGTCCAAATGCAAAGTCATCTCATCCCAAATCATGTTGTTCCCCATTTCCCCTGTTTCTTCCAGCAAAAGCTTTCTCCCAGCTCTGACTTTGGGCACCATCCTTTCCCTCGCCCACAAACCCCCATACCCCCCATACGCGACCAAAGACTGTGGGGTCGTTCCAAATCTAATGCATGCGCCTCTGTCTTTCCTTTCCCTTGCTGTCACACAAGCCTAAGTTTGACTCTTAGTGACAGTTCACTACATGTTGCTTTTCACACAATACATTCCTACTCCAGAATAACTTGGGGGCTCCCCCACTTCAAGGGTTCCTTCGTCTGCCTGGTGGGTTGTGGCTCCGTGGGTTGGGCGTCCTCCCCCACAGGGAGAGATTACGGTTCGATTCAGGCCTGGGCTGCAGGTCCCCATCCCTCAACCCGGCGTCACCCGTTCCTGTTTCTCTCCCTCTCTTTCTCCCTCTCTTCCCCTATTCAAAAAATAAATAAAAATCTTTTAAAAAGAGAGAGTTCCCCTCTCTCACCCTCTGTGACCCCCCACCCCCACACTGAGAGAGAGGGAAGGGAGAAAGAGGGAGAGAGACATCCGTAAGTAAAAGAAACAGACCGGTTGTTTCTCCCGCACCCCCTCGTCTCAGCCCCAACCAGAGCCTGGCTGGGCAACCCAGGCTCCTTGCCAGGACTGAGAACGCGACCTTTCAGTTTCCACGACAAGCCCATCCCACTGCACCACGCCAGTCACGGTCTCTTATCTTTATTGGGGGTGCTTGGAAAGGTTTGAGGCAATAGAATGTGAACTAAGGCTTGGCGGGAAGAATTGGAAAGGTATGTATAGAAGATATTCCAGATAAGGAGAACACAAACAAAGGCGCAGCGGCATAACCTCCCGTCCTCGCACGAACCCTTTTAAGTGAGAAGAGGCTGCGTCTTCGGTAATAATCCCGAACAGCCTCTTCTCTGGGCCTGATTAAGAATGACCTTAAGTTCCTTTGCACTTAAAACCCTTCAGTGTCTCTTGTTCTCAAGACAAGTCCAAATAGTTGAGTATGTGACCCAGTTTTATTTTTCCAGTCTTATCTCTAGTCACTTCTCCTAGACTCCTTTTAGTCCCCTTCAAATATGTTATCACGGCTCAACTTATAAGTACCTTCCACCAAGAAAAATTTTAACACAGTATTATTTATAATAGCCAAGATATGGAAGCAACCTAGGTGTCCATAGATGAATGGATAAAAAAGATGTGGTACATACACAATGCAGTATTAGTAATTAAAATCCTGCCATTTTCCACAACATGGATGGGCCTGGTGGATATTATGCTAAGTGAAATAAGTCAGACAGAGAAAGACACTGTGTGTTACAACTTATGTTTTAAAAAATGAACAAATAAAATGAAAACAAATTTATAGAAACAGATCAGCCCTGGCCAGTGTGGCTGGGTTGGTTGGAGCATCCTCCCATGCACCAGAAGTTTAGGGGTTTGATTCCCAATTAGGGTACATACCTAGGTTATGGGTTTGATCCTCATTGGGAGTGCCTACAAGAAGGCAACAGATCAATGTTTCTTTCTCACGTCGATATTTCTCTCCCTCTCTCTCTAAAATCAATAAGCATATCTTTAAAAATTAAAAAAAAAACAGATCAAACTAATGGTTGCCAAAGGGGAAGGAGGCTGGGAAGGGTAAATAAGGTAAAGGAAAATATAGTTAATAATGTTGTGAAAAGTTTGCATGGCAACAGATGAGTACTAGACTTAGTGAGTGTGTCACATGGCAAGGTACATAAGTGTGGCTCGCTATATCGCACACTTGAAACTAATATAGTATTTTATATTGACCATATTTGAATTAAATTATTAAAACAAAAAATTATAAAACACTAAAAATAAAATAAAATTTCATCTCCCTCAAAAATAATTTTCTTTGTTTTACTCTCTGCCCAGCACATGAAATATGGGTTAAGTGCTCCTCTTGTAAGTTTCCTCTGCACACTGTATATTCCCTATCATAGCATTTATCTCACTGTATGCTAATCACTAACTTACTAACCCCACCATTTGCTAATAAATGTTCAAGGATCATAAGCTTATCAATTTTATTCACTAGTGTATCCTATCTTGATGACATATATGTAGGAGTCATTCAATAGTATTTGTTGAAGAAAAACATAAACCCTCTGATAGGCCAGAATCTGAGGATGTAACTCTGTCCTCTTGTTCTGGCATGCACAGTTTCATGCCAGACTAAGATATTGTGGTATTCATACAAAGTACAGTATTGCAGGAGTCATAGCACAATGTGGAAGTCTGTGTTCCCATAGTATATTGTTTAATCAATCAGCCATCCATTCATTGATACTAGCTGACATTTACTGTTGCTCCGGGTCACTTCCTTGCAATCGTTCAGGCCTTGTGCTAGTGTTTGTGTCTCTTTCCTGAAATGTTTTGTCCCAAGTACAATGGGACAAATGTAATTCATTCATCAACTACATTGGCATTAACTTTTAAGTGTCCGATTCCCTCCTGCACGTGACATGTAAGGACAACTATGGGATGGCCTATAAGAAAGTAGAAATGATAGAAATATGAAAGAAAATTGTCTGTATAAAATAAATTCTTTAAACATCACTGTCCTTAATACTATCCATATCTATCGGAAAGTTTTAGTATATCCCTACAAGCATATATATCTCGGTTTGAAGACCACTGCCTTAGAGCACTAACTCTAATCACGCTTGTTGTGGTTAATTTTATGGGTCAACTTGATTGGGATGTGGAGTGCCCAGATTAAACATTACTTCTGGAGTGTCTGTGAGCATGCTTCTGGATGAGATTAACATTTGAAGTGGTGAACTAAGTAAAGTGGATTGCCCTCCCAAACATGGGTGGGACATCATTCAGTCCATCGAGGACCTGAATAGAAAAAAAAGGCAGTGGGAGGAGATTTTACTCTCTGCCTGACTGCTGAGCTGAGACATCAGCCTTCTCTTGCACTTGATTAGGAATTATACCATCAGCCCTCTGGTTCTCGGAACTACACCACTGGCATTCCTGGGCATCCACTTGCAGACAGTAGATACTGTAGTGGGACTTCTCAGAATGTATAACTGCATGAGCCAATCTTTATAATAAATCATATATATAATAAGGTATGTCCAGAAAAAGTCCAGCCATTGTTAAGATAATGAGAATGGTTTGCACAACATTGATGTAATCTGACTGATGTAATCAGTCAAGGAGAGTTGATTGGAATGCACATGCATGAACAATGATGACTTCACTGTACTAGTCAGTGGGGATGGTAGAAGCCTTTGAGTGATCATGTGTACTGTGTGGTCATCTCATTCAAAATGACTGAATGAATGCCACAACGAATCTGCATCAAATTTTGTGTTAAGTTTGAATATTCCTCCCCAGAAGCTATTTGGATGATTTAGAAGGCCTCAGCTATGACAACTGGTGAATGGCAGCCTCATCACGACAACACGCCTGCTCATGCATCATGTCTCCTGCAGAGTTTTTTGTTGAAACATCAAATCATCCAGGTGACTCAGCCCCCTTACAGCCCAGATTTGGCACCCTGTGACTCTGCGTTTTCCAAAAACTAAAATCACTTTTGAAAGAGAAAAGATTTCAGGCCATTCATGAGATTCGGGAAAATTCAACGGAGCAGCTGATGAAGAGTGGGAGAACTGTGTAAGGTCCCAAGTTGAAGGGGACCTTACACAGTATTGTCCTAAAGGGGACTAAAACAGTATTGTCCTATGTACAATGTTTCTTGTATCTTCTTCAGTAAATCTCTGTTTTTCATATTACATGAATTGGATACCTTCTGGACAGACCTCGATATACATATATGCTCATGTATGTATATACACATATATATCTCAGTTCTGTTCTCTGGAAAGTCCTGATTAATAGAAGTTCCCTTCTATCTTAATGTTTTAATCTACTGATATATGCATAATTTTGTTGTAGATAATTACAATACTGTAGTTAGTAAAGATTTTCAGGTAAAGTTTTTTATTCTGATAAAATCATATAGAACAATCAAACTTTTAAATTAAAACCAATACCATTTATATTAGCACCTAAAAATAAAATACTTAGGTATACATCTAACAAAATATATATAAATTTCATATGAGGAAAACTCTAAAACTCTGGTGAAAAATCAAAGAAGCTCTAAATAAATGGAGAGGTGCTCCAACTACATGGATAAGAACCCTCAATATTGTCAAGATATCAGTTCTTCACAACATGATTTATAGATTCAACACAATCCCAATCAAAATCCCACCAAACTTATTCTAAAGTTTGTATGGAGCAGCCAAAGACCCAGAATAGTCAGCAATATTGAAAGAAACAAAATCGAGGACTGACATGATATTACCCATCTTCAAGAGTTATTCTAAAGCTACAGTAATAAAGACAATAGGATTTTGATGAAAGAATGGGCAAATAGATCAATGGAGCAGAATGGAGAGTCTAGAAATAGACCCATACAGATACAGTTAAGTGATCTTGACAAAGGATCAAAGGCACATCAAAAGTGAATCTAAACATAGATCATATACTTTGCCCAAAAGTAAACTCAAAATAGATCATAAAACTAAATGTAAACACAAAACTCCTAGAGGATAACATAGAAGAAACATTAGGTGAAGTTGAGTTTGACAATGACTCTTTACATACAACATCAAAAGCACAATCCAGAAAGAGAAAAATTAATAAGTTGTACTTAATTAAAATTAAAAACTTCTACTCTGTGAAAGATACTGTTAAGAGAATAAAAAGTTGAGCCATAGATTAAGAGAAATTATTTCAAAACACATGTCTGATATCCAAACTATTTTTCAAAATCTTAAAACTCAACAGTAGGAAACATAACCCAATTTTAAAATCTGAGGATTAAAATACCTGAAGAGAAGTCAGAAGATCTGAACTCACAAATTGCAAATTAAAACAATAAGTTACTAGAATGGCAAAAGTTCAAATTACCTATAACACTAAATGCAGGTAACAATATAGTGCATCAGGAACTCTCATTCATTGCTGGTGGAAATGCAATATGGTACTGACACTTTGAAATGTAGTATGACAGTTTCTTACAAAACTAAAAATATTCTTTTAATATAATCCAGCTATTGTGCTCCTTGGTTTTTACTCAAATGAGTTGAAATCTTATGTCTACATAAAAACCTGCGCATGTATATTAGTAGCAGCCTTATGCGTGATTGCTAAAACTTCAAAGCAACCAAGAAGTCCTTCAATAAGTAGATAGATAAACAAACTGTGGTACATCCACACAATAGAATATTATCCCATGATAAAAAGACTGGATCTATTATGCCAAGAAAAGACATGGAAGAACCTTCAATGAATATTGCTAAATAAAGAAGCCAATCTGAAAGGCTACTTACTGCTGATTCCAAGTGTATGACATTTTGGAAAGGGCAAAACTAGCGCAACATTAAAAAGATCAGTGGTAGCCAGGGGTTTAGGAGGAGTGGGAGAACGATGAATAGGTGGAGCACAGGGTATTTTTAAGGCAGTGAAACTGTTACATATGACATTGTAATGTGGACACATGTCGTCATACATTTGTCAACACCCGTAGAGTATACAGCACAAAGAATAAATCCTAATGTAAATTATAAACTTTAATTAATAATAATGTATCACTGTTGGCTCATCAGTCGTGACAAATGTACCACATAAATGGAAGATGTTAAAAATAGGGAAAACTGAGGAGGATTTATGGAACTTTCTGCACATTTTGCTCAATTTTTTGTAAATGTGAAACAGCTCTAAAAATAAAGTCTAATGATAATAAAAACAAAGAAAGTAGACTAAAACACAAGTTAAGGTAAAAAATCATGTAAAATGTCCTACTTTTGAAAAAGAGTTTGTTAATATTCTTAAGTAAATGACAATGGGTTTGAAATCATTACAATATTTTAATTCCAAGCAATCAATTGATATTTTAAAATTTCTAAATTTGCAATATTTTGGTAATTGCATTTATTACCAATATTTAAAAATATGATAAAAAGGTATGAGTTAACATAATAGTTTTTTTACATTGATTTTTTTATTGAGACATAACTGACATGTTTTGTTCATTCCAGGTGCACAACACAGTGACTCAGTATATGTATATATTGTGAAATGATCACTGCAATAAGTCTAGTAACGTTCATTCATCCAGTGTAGTTTTTCAAAATTATTGTAGGTAGTATGCAAATAAAAATGTTTGAGGGCCATCTTTCCACAATCGTTTCACTGCTTTAGAAGAAGGTAGAAATAGTCATGAAATAGTCATGAAGAAGGTAGAGAGAATCATGAAAATAGAATTTTTATAATAGAATTATAGAGCAGTAGAGAGGAGAAATGGATAAAAAAACTCATTCAGTGCAAAAGATGTCAGTGATGAGCCCCACAATTTCTTCTTTTTTTTGCAATTTAAATTTGTTAACAAATATAAATAATACATGGTGTTGCATAAACAATTAGAAACTTCCAGAAGCACATTTTGTTGATTTAAATTCACAAACAGCTGTGGTAGGAATATGGCAATTCTAAAGCAACCATTCAAAAAATTACTAGAGTCTCTGACGTTTTAGAGTGTATAATAATAAAGAGGCTTAATTTTTAAACTAGAAAATAAAATTTTAGAATGCTGTTTGTTGTAAGTTCTATCTGAAGTGAATAATAACTAGTAGAACTTATGAATGATCACTATCTCTGACACTGGCCAGGTTTTAGGACTTCCCACAATTATTTAAAACATGTTTTATAAAACTTGACAGCCACACAAAGAGGACCCACTAATTCAGGTACATAAAAGCAGGTTTCATAGTGAAGCATTTTGAAAGCATCTGAGTTATTACTTCCTTATACTGAATAGCTACCTATTTATTCAATAATTTCTATTTGCCAGGTATTATTCTACTAATTTAACATGTGTTAACTTATTAAGTCCTCTCAATTCTATGAGCTAAATACTATTATTATCATCATCCCTATCATACAGAGAACAAAACAGAGGCACAGGGCAGAGCCAGAATTTCAACCAAGACAGATTAATTCAGAGTTTATGCCCTTAAACCTAATGCTATTATTACCTCTAGTGACAGTAAAACATGACTGAACCATCTGTTACTAGTAATAACAGATTATATATGATTATTTCTTTCATATAATATTTTCCTCAGACTGTTTAATCAGCTAACTAAGAATCTTTGTTTACTTCATCAGGTCAAATACTTGGCTTATGTGACCGTTTCCACATTAATCATGCTCTGACTTCACCCTAAATGGATTTGCCACCAGTGTGAGTCCCTGGGCGACACAAAAAGGCATTGTATCTCAGAACCAGAGGAACAACTTAGAATGCTGAGGACATTTAAAACAATTAACATCAATTAAGGCATCAGAATAATTAAAAAGGGCCAAGTTATGAGATGTTCATTTAATGTAATTTTCCCTGCCACTTAAAATTAGACATTCATAAATATTTGGCAAATCCTTTGTTTATATAAGCAGAGAGTGATTAAACCAGTTCCAACAAATTTTGCCATACTTTGGATAGAAGATTAATGGATTTTTTTTCTGAGGCATTTCTTTCAGAAGAATTAACCTGGTTTGCAAGAAGAAAATTTATGAAATGGCAACCCAAAATATGTAGAATATTTCAAATGTTAATCTCTAACTCCAGGCTTAGTACTGTGTCTGGCGTGTCATAGGTATTCAAGAAATAGTTCTAGAATAATCATTCTAGAATAATAGTTCTAGAATAATAAATCTTCTTCCATTTAATTGTATGTAAATGTGCTAATTATTACACAATATACAAGTAATAAACATTTTTTAAATCTTTCTCTTTCACCTTAGTTTACTTTTAAAGGAAAAAAAATTTCTTTCTAAAGTTTTCAAACTGTGCCCCATGAGGCTAGATTTAAGCAAAAGCTAGAACAAATTGCCAGTAACCATAGAGAGAAATTCCCCTTTGAATATAACAAAGATGTTGTGTTGATAAAGAATGTTATTTCCGGGACTACATGAACTTCTCCGAGGCATGTGTGAGTGTGTAATGAATGCATTCCTTTAGCTGTATGGAGTTTAATAGGGTCTAAGATTAAATGCATCCAGCTATGATAAACAATGATAATTTCGCACCCTGGCTGGTGTAGCTCAGTGGATTGAGCGTGGGTTGCGAACCAAAGTGTTGCCAGTTCAATTCCCAGTCAGGGCACATGCCTGGGTTGCAGGCCAGCTGTCGAATAGGGGGCGTGTGAGAGGCAACCACACATTGATGTTTCTTTTCCTCTCTTTCTCCTTCCCTTCCCTTCTTTCTAAAAATACATAAATAAAATCTTTTTTAAAAATTAAAAAATTATTAATTACTTGTTTTAGTTGTGAATTTGTATTCATTTGCACAGACACATCAATGTTTTTGAGCAAATCCGAGGAATAAAATGATTATATAGTTTGACGCTTAAGGGTTTGCTTTGATAATTACTCTCTGGATTGCTAAAAAAGGATTTTCTTTAAAAAGTTAAAAAAAATGAAAACAAGGAATCTCAAAAAATACCTGATTTTCTAATACTGGATATTATTATTTTTTACTATATGTTAATATGATTAACATATTTCCTAACTTAATAGCAATTTATTAAGATATTTAACATTATAAGGTTATCTAATGAAGGTCCTAAAGTACAAGTTAAATGGCATTAAAATGAAGTTACTATAAGTATTTAAGTTTATATGTGTATACTTGCCTCACTGTTCTTGAGATTTTTCACCTTCTTTCATGAAGATCTCAAAGGGATAACATTCAGATAACTAATGTTGACCTAATATGCTTCAAGATCATAAGACCAATTACAATGTATACAACACTCTAAGTGAAACTAAAACATATAAACATAAATTAACCAAGCAATCAACAATTATTAATCGGTTCTGTGCTTTGAATACCACTTAAATACAATATAGGTGCTTAATACTAAACGATCACAAATATATAGCTGAAGAAAAGAATAAAAACATAAGGAGAGATGAAGATGATGAGTTGAACACACGTAATTTTGCACACTTGTGAAATATCATGCAAAACAGTTTTCAAAGATAATTAATGAAATATTTCATACACATACAAGAGTAGAAACAAATACCTGTCACATATATTTAATGATTATAAAGATTTTACTGCATTTACTTTATCTGTTCTTTCCTTTTTTCTTATTTTCTTAGCTGAAGCTGTTTATTTTACTGTATTTATTTATTTCTTAATATTCACCTGAGGATATGTTTATTGGTTTGAGAGAGAGACAGAGACGGAAACATTAATGGGCTGCCTCCCACACATAGCTCTGACCAAGGATCAAACCTATAATCTGGGTATGTGCCCTGATGGAAAATACAACCTTTTGGTATATGGGACAATGCTCCAATCAGCTGAACCACCCCGCCAGGGCAAGCTGATTCATAGAGTAAATCATAGGTGCCATGTCATTTTGCTCTTCTATATTTCAACATACATATAGTGGAGCTGAAAAACACCCATCACCTTGTGACATTTCAGCCATCATTAGGGTGGTGGTGCGAGGCGTTACTCAGGTGTTCGTGGTCATGCTGGTGTAGACAAACCTACACCTACTGCACGGCCGGCCATATAAAACTATAGCACACACACTTATGTCCCATACATAATAACTGATGATAATAAAACTACAATGTTGCTGATTTATATATTTACTGTGCTACACTTTTTTGTCATTATTTAGATTGTACTTCTAAAAAAGCCAAGTTTACTGTAAAACATTATGCCACGCTATGGTGGCATTAGCCTCACACATCTCATGATTACTGGGTCTCTTTATTGCATCGTTTTCTCTTGTGCTTGATTTAACTTCATGTTGTTTTGTATACTGACATGCTTTACAGACTTGTAGCCTAGGAGCCATAGACCATTCCACAGAGCCTAGGTGTGCAGCAGGCTGTGCCATCTAGGGTTGTGTAAGGGCACTCTATGGTACTCATATTTCCACAAAATGACTTAACTGCAAATTATCAGAATTTATTCCTTTAGTAAGTGGTGCATGAGTGTACATCTGTTTTTAAAAAATGGACATGGCATTACCACATGTAAAAAACTGAACAATAATTATTTGTTATTGTTTTATATCTGGTTCATAACCAAATGATAGTTTTTATCATAAATATGTGCCAGATTTTATCAAATGCTTTTTCTACATCTATTGATATGATCATGTGGTTTTCACCCTTCATTTTGTTTATATGGTGAATCACATTTATTGATTTGTAAGTGTTGTATCAATTTTGCATCCCCAGAATAAATTTCATTTGATGATGGTGTGTGATCTTTTTGAGGCATTGCTGTATTCAGTTTGCTAATATTTTGTTGAGGATTTTAGCATCTATGTTCATCAGGAATATTGCCCTATAATTTTCTGTTTTGTAGTGTTTATCTGGTTTTAGAATTAGAATAATGCTGGCTTCTTAAAATGAGCTTGGGAGTCTTCACTCCTCTGGAAATTTTTGGAATAGTTTGAGAATGAGAGGTGTGAGTTCTTCTCCAAGTGTTTGGTAAAATTCACCTATGAAGCCATCTGGTCCAAGGCTTTTGTTTGTTGGGAGTTTTTTGATTACTGCTTCAATTTCATTAGGTGTAATCTATTCAGATTCTCTGATTCTTTCAGATTTAGTTTTGGAAGACTGTATGTTTCTAGGAATTTATCCATTTTGTCCAGGTTGTCCAGTTTGTTGGCATATAGTTTGTTCATAATATTTTTAAAATATTTTTTATTTTAATTGTTGTTGCAGTATAATTTTCTATCTTTTACTCCCATCCCAACCCACCTACCCAGCCCTTCCCTCCTCCCTCCCATTTCCACCCACCCCTGGTTTTTGTCCATGTGTCCTTTATACTTCTTCCTGTAAACCCTTCCCCTTTTCCCCTGAAATTCCCTCTCCTCTCCCCTCTGAACACTGTCAGACCATTCTCTATTTCAGTGTCTTTGGCTATATTTTGTTTGTTTCTCTGCCTTGTTCTTTAGATTCCTGTTAAAGATGAGATCATATGGTATTTGTCTTTCACCACCTGGCTTATTTCACTTAGCATAATATTTTGTTTACTCTGTGTGTATTTCTCATTCTGAGGTGGGTCTCTTGGAAACATCATATATATGGGTCTTGTTTTCTTATCCATTAAGCTTCCCTACGTCTTTTTTTGGAGCATTTAAGCCCTCTACATTTAAAGTAATTTACAGATATGTATGCATTGCCATTTTATTTTTAACTATTTTCCTCTGTTTGTTTTTTCTTTTTTTCCCTTCTTTTTAAAGCAAGCCCTTTAACTGTGAAATATAGCTTTTCTGGGTAAAATAGCTTTGAGTGTAGATCCTGCTTTTGGCATGAATTATTTCATGCCAAACCCTTCTGGCCTGAAATGTTTCTGTTGAAAAATCAAATGATTGTCTAATGGGAGCTTCCTTATATGTACCTGTTTTTCTTTTGTGGTTTTTACGGTGTCCTTCTCTTTAAGCTTTTCCAATTTGCTTATGATGTGTCTTGGTGTGGGGTTTTGGGGTCCATTTTGTTTAGGACTCTGCACTTCATGGACTTGTGTATTTTTCCTTCACCAAGTTAGGGAAGCTTGAGGTCATTATTTCTTCAAATAGGTTCTTGATTTTTTGCTCATCCTCTTCTCCTTCCGGTATCTCCATGATGCAGATGTTATTACACTTCATTTTGTCCCAAACATCGCTTACACTCTCATGTTCTTAAATTCTTTTTTCTTTTCGCTGCTGTGCTTGGGTGTTTTATCCTACCTTGTCTTCCAAATTGCTGATTCAGTCTTCTGCTTCATCTAACCTGCTGTTTATTTCCTCCAGTGCATTATTTCAGATATTGCATTCTCGATTTCTAAGTGGTCCTTTTTTATTGTTTCTGTCTTTTTTCATGCTGTTGAGCATCCTTATGTTAATTGAACTCTGTATCTCAGTCTCATAAACTCTATATCTGATAAATTGCTTGCCTTCATTTTATCTAGCTCTTCTAGAGAATTCTCTTGTCCATTCATGTGGGGCCTGTGTCTTCCCATTTTCACTTCCTCTTTGTGTTCATTTCTATGTGTCGTGTAGATCTGCAACAACTGGTGTCTACGTGACATGACACATAGGGCATGTGTAAAGTAGACACTCGTCTATGTCAGACATTGCCTGTGACTGGCACTGGGCAACCTGTTTGTGAAACCAGAAAAGTTGGCACTTGTTCTGCCTGTCACTACCCGAACCCATAAGTAGAGATAAGGAGTGAATCTTTATGGGCACTTTATTTAGATTCTGGCGATCTGAGAAGATGGTGGGCTCTGTACCCTCAAAAACTGTCTCAACATCTAATCTCAAGGCAAACTTTTTATAAGGAAAAGAAAGGGTGTGTAAGGAATTTGGAAAAATAGGTTAATTGGATTAGAGTTTCAGTTGGACAATGATTTTCCTAGCACTTCTTTATCTGTTGATCAACAATTTGTTATCTGTGTTCGCTCACTGGAACACAATGGCTCAGATACCATCTCCGTTGCTTGCATATCCCCTGGGGCACAAAGGTTGAATTGTCTCCTGTCACATAGATCATGCCTTCTAGTTCCTAGAATAACAGCTTTCCACATGCATGAATTAAAATCTTTAACTCTTGATTTCCCCTATTATTTCGAGTGATCAGTGATCCACAGCTTGTGGCTCCTCCAGCTGTGCCTGGGTGTGTATAGAAAAAACTAAAGTATGCACCAAGGCCAGCTTTTACCAGCATTGGGCCTGGGGGAGGGTCAGCTAAATTCTCCAAGCTCCAAAAGATCCAACACTCCCCCCCCCCACGCCCCCTTCACACTTTCTTTCTGGCTTAATCACTGCAAGTGCCTCCAGAAGTACTCCTCAGCAGCTGGCTTAAACTCCACAGGGTGGGGTGAGAATTCCTGCAGGTGGGGCTTTGCTCCCACCCAGGCTGATGCTGCAGGGAGGGGAGAGCTCTACCCATGGAAGATGACCTCTGCAGTATGGGGAATGACTCAGCACAGGGATCCTGGCAGCTGACTCTTCAGCTCTCCTCCCAGAGCCACCAATCCTCAACTCTTCTCACATGGCTCTAGTCTGCCTGTTCTTCCTCCACCGAAGCCCAGGTAAGTGGCTGCAAATGAAATTTTGTGTTGGCCCTGAAAGAGGCTTTCTGCATCTGAAGCCATTTCTCTTTGGCAGACAGAAGTACTGCTGCTTTTTACAGCTGGATGTTATCTAAGATCCCTTCCTGGTTCTGGTGCTCTAGGCTGGAGAGCCCATCTTGGGGTTTAGACCCCATGCTTCTCAGGAAGAACCCCCTTGGCTGCTGAACTATCCCTCCATGACTTCACATGCTGCCTGTGGGAGGCCAGCCAGCCTCCTTGTACCTCTGCACTTCCTACCAATCTTCTTGTGGTGATGCGGTTTCTTCCATCTGTCCTTGTATAAAGGCTTCTCTACAGATAGTGTTCAATTGGTTATTCAGGATTTTTTGAAATTTACTTGTAATTCCAGTTTTGGTCCTGGGAGGAGGTTAGTGTAGCTTCTAACCCTGCCACCATCTTGGATCACCCTAAAATGGTTTTCTTTCTTTTTTAATTGTTGTTCAAATACAATTTTCTGCCTTTTACTCCCATCTCAGCCCACCCCCAGCCCTTCCCACCTCCCTCCCATTTCCACCCCCCCTAGTTTTTGTCCATGTGTCCTTTCTACTTGTTCCTGTAAACCCTTCCCCTTTTCCCCTGAAATTCCCTCCCTTTTCCCCTCTGGTCACTGTCAGCCTGTTTTCTATTTCATTGTCTTTGGTTGTATTTTGCTTGTTCATTTGTTTTGTTGTTTAGGTTCCTGTTAAAGGTGAGATCACATGGTATTTGTCTTTTACCGCCTGGCTTATTTTGCTTAGCATAATGCTTTCCAGTTCCATCCATGCTGTTGCAAAGGGTAGGAGGTCCTTCTTTCTTTCTGCTGCATAGAATTCCATTGTGTAAATGTACCATAAAAAGTTTCTGCACGGCTAAAGAAAATAGTATTAAAATAAAAAGAGAACCAAATGGGAAAACATATTTGCCAATGATACCTCACACAAGGGTTTAATCTCCAAAATATATAAAGAACTCACACGACTACAGTCTAAGAAGACAAGCAACCCAATAAAAAAAGGGCAAAGCACTTGAAAGTACTTCTCCAAGGAGGACATACAGAGGATCCAAAGACACATGAAAAGATGCTCAGTATCTCTAGCTATTAGAAATGCAAATTAAAACCACAATGAGATACCACTTCACACCCGTCAGGATGGCCATTATAAACAAAGTAATGAACAGCAAGTATTGGAGAAGTTGTGGAGAAAAGGGAACTCTTGTGCACTGTTGGTGGGATTGCAGACTGGTACAACCACTATGGAAAACAGTATGGAATTTTCTCAGAAAACTAAAAATGGACCTGCCTTTTGACCCAGCAATTCCACTACTAGGATTATATCCTAAGAACCCTGAAATACCAATCCAAAAGAACCTACACACCCCAATGTTCATAGCAGCACAATTTATAATAGCCAAGTGTTGGAAGCAACCTAGGTGCCCATCAGTAAATGAATGGATTAAAATGGTTATTTTCTAATTCTATCATTCATGAAGAGCCACAGATTCCTCTTCTACTTCATGTAGCTGGGAAAACTGTCCCTCTTCGACTCTGGCAGAAAACCAGAGGTTTGTTCTCTGTAAAGAGTAAAACTGGGTAGGTGGCCTGGAGGATACCAGTCACAACTGAGGGCATGAATGGGTAACACACTGCAAACGGTGTTTGAGTATTTTCATATAGAATGATGAGACTCTCCACACTTTCCTCAACCATATTACTCCAAAAGATTGTAAGGGAAAATGATACAAATAATTTACTACTTAACCATCTGTTAGTATGTTTACCTCTTATGAGGAAAATAATTCAATAGCTTTTTATAATTTGTACTTTGAATCATAATAGAAGCATATGATAGAAAATGCAAACAGTACAAGAATCTACAGTGAAAAATGTTTCCTTCTTACCTCTGTGCCCTAGCCACCATACCACCCTCTTTCCCTACAGACAGCCACTCTTCCCAATTCCTTATGCATCTTCCTAGATATACAGGCCTGTCGGATAAAACAAGCTTCCTCCGCAGCAGGCATGGGGACAACAGGACGTTCTCAACATGCAGGAAAGACAAACACACTACAGAAACCGATCTGGGCCAACCATATAGGAATTAAAAAGAAGTACAATGGCAGTAGGATCTTAGTAATTTGTAGCAACATCAGCAAGGTTAAAAATACCAGGAATGTTCATCACAAGAGGTATGCTCATTTCTCAGTAAAAACTGTCTATACATTAATTCGGTAAATATTTATTAAGGGCTATTGTGTATAAACATATATTTCCAGGAAATGACACTTATGGAATCTAGGTTTTAGGGATAATTTGCTAGACTTAAATAACCACAAAATTTTGTAAGTAATTATTACCATTTGTACTTATGTGAACAGGATGACCTAGTACACTTTTAGTTCATTTTCAATTATTTTTCACCATTCAAAATAAACAAGTTCAAATTTTACTTCAAAATAGAATTTATTGCATACCATAATGAATTTAATACATTAAAAAACTTTTTCCTGTCAGTATTGGCACATATTGAAGAGCTTTAAAGCACTGCTAAATTTATACTTCAAAAATTTTTAAATTTTACATCATGTTCCATAAAAAAAATAAAGCCTAATAGTATTAATTTATACTAACTTACATATCAAAGAGTTAAAGAAAGAACTCCACACTCAAATCAATTATCTAAGAAGTAAAAATTCAACCATGTATTTTTAAAAAGGTTCTCATTTAAACAAAATACAACAGAAGGTATAAACCACCAAATTTAAATGGACTTTTTCTACTAGGAAATCCTGCAAACCAACCATATAAACTTTGGATATTTGTTTTAAAAATCCATATTCCAAAGCAATGTTGTTTACAAGTTTTTATGCATAATTAAATACCTGATTACATTAAGTATTTGATATTTTTTGTTGCCCCTTAACTGCCATTAATACAAGACTATTCTAAAATTTTAATTTAAGAAATCACTTTTTCCCCAATGATCATTTTTGTTAATACAAAAGCTGCCCTTAAGTACAGAAACTTCAAACAAGCAAGTTCACATACATGGTCTCCAACACAATGTGGCCTGTGCATGACTGTCAGATATTTTGTCTACTCTGAAAGCTCAGTAATCCAAATCATGGGTACTACACAATTTATTTCAAATTCCAAAGGACTGAGTAATTTGATTCAGAGCTCTTGAATTTACAAAATATTTTTCTTTCAGGAAGTATAACGTGATTTATAATTAGTATTTTTATTTTATTTGTGTTACCCCAACCTGTTTGGAATTATACTCTAGGATAAATAGGTCACTGAAAATAAAATTTTTAAACTGTAGTATTTGTTATTTGAGATCACCTTGAATAAATGCAACTCTTTTCCTTGTTAATGGGAAACTACACAGCCTTTGAAACTAGTACATCACACCATTCTGAAATGCAATCTTTATGTTTTTGAATCTCATTGTTTGAGATCAGCCTAAAATTTTAGAGACCAAGCTTAAATAAAATAGTTGAAACATTTTTTAGTCAAACATAAACATAATGTTTGCTTACATCTAAGGCAAAAATTGAAAGAACAAAAAAGAACTAGAAAGCTCATTTTGTTTTTCCTATAAAATGTACCATTTCACCAAAATCTCTATGGACACCAAAATTTCATAGAGGATGGGTTAATTTTTTTTTCAAAAGAGAAATCAATCATAGATTCTACTAATAAGGTATTGCTAATCTAAAAAAAAAATACAAGCTGGAAGAAAATGTAATGTATTAGGATAGCAAGGTATTTCCTTACAAACCTCTTAGCTTTGCTGAACTAAACTGAAATAAAAATATCATCTGCATTGCAATTTGAGATACTTAGCAATTTCTGTCTCATAAGATACAAAAATGTTCATAATTTCTAAGTAGTCATTTTTCAATAATACAATATATCTTATTTTTGTTTTTAAATATGTTTTTAAGGCATATTTAGGAATAAAACAACTCTTCTCCTTAAAGTTATTGGTGGTGGGAAGGCAAGAGAGGAAGAAATGATACAGCTTTTTAAAGCCAAATTTTCCTCTTCCCTTTCCTTTGATTCCCAAATAAAACATTTCTGTACTTTACTGTAATCTCTCTAAGCATTGTCAGCTGGGTTGGTAGAATTATTTAAGAACAATGTAAAATTGACACTGAGGATGGAGAAACTTAAGGAATTTCATTATTTATTTGTATTTAATCAATAAGATTTTAATAGTAAACTAGAACCAGGTTTTACCTCCTTGGTAACTAATGGTTGGATAAAGTAGAGAATCAAAATTTCAGATTTCTACTTGTAAAATTTTCTTTAACATTCTTCATAAACTATGGTTGAGACTTTTGAATAGCACAAAGCTAGGATAATAAGAATGCAGATCATTTTACTAAAAAAGCTGTATTTTGGCAAACATTTTATTGATATTATAAATAAAAATATAGTTGGATCTTTAAAATGGCACTTAATGTGTTCTCTCTGTCAGAGTCTGCCAAATAAATTAGATTCTTTGGGAAAAAATTCAAACTTGATATTCAGGAGACAAAATTAGGATTAACCTCCACTTGTCAAGATACTTACTTGTCACTTACCAACTGACCCACAGTGTGCTCAGTGGGGAGGGTTGTCCAGAGAGCTTCTCTATCTACGATTTACTCAGTGGAAAGTTAACAATTAAAGAAAAGTATCTAACTCCCTCAAATGCTAAATTTAGTCCAAATACCAAAGCTCTGATCCATTTGAAAAGGCAATAAATAGCTTTATCTTTTAATCAGTTGAACTGGCCTTAGAATGAAAACGGAGTTGTTCACATATCCTGAATATTACTTAGAGAATGCAGAAATCTGCTGCCTTTGCAATTACTTGTCATTTGGAAATTTCTTAAGAGAAAGTAAAAGAAAGTGAAAAGGTAATTTGACCTCTCACTCCCAGGAGAATGTTCAAGGTCACATATGAGATTTAGCAAAGAATGAGAAAGATGTTTTTTCAAGTTGGAAGGTACCAGAGTGATTAACTCGTTCAACCCACTGATTTTCAACCAGTGTGCTGCAAGAGGCACACTGATGAGCCACGAGAATTTTTAAGACATGCCATACTGACTATTTAGTCAGGGGCACTGACCCTTTCCCCTAGATTGTCAAATTAAAAAATGACAACAGCCAACACAAAAGAGCTGTCCAGCGTGAGTGAATCAAAACTATACCTATTTTTTTGTCGGATCAGCAGCAAATATATTTTTTGGTGTGCTGCAGAATTTTAGTAATTAGTTTCTGTGTGCCAGGAGATGAAAAAGGTTGAAACTCCTGGTCTAACCCACTCATTTTGCAGATGAGAAAACTGAGACACCAGTGTCTTGTGCTAAGACCATTTACTCACACTCTGGTAATGTAATTTAATCGACACTAACACCCGGTCTCTTGTCTTTTTCTCCAATGCGTTCCTCTGAAACACGCCTGGTATGATGGTATTCTGTTATCCACCAAAATATTAAAAGGTTAACAGTGGTTTCCTTGGAAGAAAGGAGTAGGAATCAAGATGGTGGCCAAGAGGACTGTCAGGGGTGTTACACTCAGACAATGAGTTATATGTATCAGTATACAATTTTGTACTAAATACCAAGTCGAAACAGCAACAGAACCAAACTTCAGAGATCAGAGATTCTATAGTGAAACTGAATGTTAACACAGAAATTTAAGCTATACCTTCAAAGAAAAAACAGACAACTGAAAACTAAGGATGCCAGTTTTTGTGTTCTTTTAATGACTAGTTCTATATGTTATGTTTCTCTCTACCTAGAAAAATATTCTAATATAATACATAGCAATTTGAAGCAATTTGGGTTCTCAAGTTTAAAAAAGAACTGTAATTTTTTTAAACTTATGCTATAAAAATATGCACTGATATATATCCCCAAATTATATTTTTCTAACCTTTGCAGTGATAAAAGTCCAAAACTTCATTGTTGAACTGTGTTCTTGCATAATCTTAAATATTTATTTCTATAGTGGATAAAATTTGCGTAATTCTTTTCAGTAAAATCTGCTCAGAAACTCACTTTGACAGAAATACTTTTATCTATCATTAGAGTTGAAAAGAAATTGATTTCAGTAAGAAAAATACAGGGATGGATCAATACTTTTTCTAAAAAAATATACTATATATAATACATTTTGAAAGTTATACAGACCATATCCTTTTATTTAATGTGAAGGCACAACTTTAACATAGTTAAAAGCAAATGTATTTTAATTACTTATGATATAATTGTCAGTACCAGCTCTTAAAAATGTGTATTTGCAAGTATGTCATTGGAGATTCTTTCAGATTGTCAATTCAAAAGTCCATTTAAGACGTCAAACACTCTTTGCAGAAACTCAGCTGACACAAATGGCGGGTCCACTTGTTACTGCGGGAGAATCTGCTGACTGGCTGCCTCAGGGTTTTCTTCAGTTGTTGCGTAGTCTGGGTGGTCCATCATCTAGGCAGAAGAAGAAGTGTTAGGAAATGGAAATTTTTCAATTTGCTCTCAATATTCGTTAGTTTGGCAAAGGATTCTCAATTTTTTTTTAATGACAGAGTGCTCTATGGAACTGTGCACTCCTTTTGGAGCACGTACTGGTTCAGCATCCATGCTCTTGAGGACATGGTCAAAGTGACACTGAACCTTTCAGAAAGCTTCCTCATTCGACTGAGTGCCAATCTGATGAGCGAATACTGCCCTTCACGGCAGTAGGAGCTCCACCACAAAAGGAAGATACTCCTGGTGCTTATTCCAGGCACTATTCCAGCCAGCGTACACTCCTGGAAGTGGCAAAACTATGAGGGTCCCCACACGTCACTGTGAGAATACTTGTTAGCTTGAGGACAGTATAACCTGGATGACATCTTAAAAGGACCTTAAGATAATTTTAAAATATGTGAAATTTTGGAAACACTGCATGACAAAAATTTCTACTCAAAACAAATAACTTGAAGGTACCTAATGGTCAAATGATATCTGAAAACAAAATCAGGAACACATATGCCCTAAGCTAACTTTAGAGGAATTACCAGTTAAACTTTTCTCAAATGATCACTTTGGCTCTGCCCATATTCCCATGGAAAGCTTTCTCTATTTGGGAAAGAAGATAGAGCTTCAATGTTTTCAGTGTTTTTCCCTGTTAATCAGATAAAATTACTTAAAAGTAGAAAAATGTACTTAATGTCTTTGTGAATACTGTCAAAGATTTTCAGATAAATGATTAAATTTCAGTATTGTGATGGAATTTTTGGCTCTTTCTTTTAAATCAAGAATTAGAAGTCCAGCAAGATAAATATTCTATTTTTATAAACCGATTCTAAAAGTTTTCTTGTTTTTTTTGGAAGTAGAGGCAGAGTAATAATTTCCAATAATGGGGTCTCAGCACTTGCTAGACAAGAATAAATCGGAACTGAGTCTTTCAGCTGACAACTGTTTCAAGTAACAGAGATGGCTTTGATGACCTAGACCTGCTGACGCTCTATGAGTCATTGCAGATCCCCAAACAATCAGTTTTGAGGCCCTTTATTTGCCAAACATACCCCCTAGATGAAGGTAGTTACGTGTTTGTCACACTTGGAGGAGGGGGAAAAAGCCAAATCAAGACAGGCAGCATATTTATTAAGCATTTCGCTACATGAAACATAAGATGAAGTTGTTAAAGAGTTGATTTTAGTTACTATTTGAATAAAGGAGGGAAAGGAGAAGCATGGAAGATATATTTAGACCCCTTTCTTCTAGTAACTTAGAAGCTCTGGGTGAAAGAGGGTCACCACAGAGCAGCCTCAGCAAAATGGATGGTGGGGGAACCCTCTTTCTTCACCAAGAACTGTTCACCCTGGCAACTAATCTAATGAAATAGTAGCCTGCACACTCTAAGTGAGAACATGCTGCTTCTTTCTGAATGTGCAGGTACTTCATTGGCGCTTTAATCAAATCCCTAAAGACAGAAATATATTAGTTAAAACAAAACAGAACACTTTCAACCCTGGCCGGTGTGGCTTGGTTTGTTGGAGCATCATCCTATAGCCGAAAGGCTGAAGGTTTGATACCTGGTCAGGGCACATGCCTGGGTTGCAGGTTCAGTCCCCAGTCGGGGCACACTCTGAGAGTCAATCAGTGTTTCTCTCCCTCCCTTTCCCTCTCCAGAGTCAACAAGCATGTCCTGGAGCGGGAAAAACATCTTTTCCCCCCCAAAATCAACTTATTGAGAAGTAAACATCTCTGCTCTAGATTCACTTTTTTTTACTGACTTTTTTTGATAAAAACAATATGGAAATCTATGATTTACTGACAGCTCTGCTTATTGATAACTGAACCGATCTCCAGACAGTCCAATGAAGCGTTCATCACAGTGGGGTGACTGGAGAGCTGCTGACACGAAAGCGGCGTTGCTCTACGTGTCTCCACTCCAGCTTGTCGGTCACGGCTGTGACTTCTAAAAATAACTAGAAGCTCTAGACATTTAACAGAGACAGACCCATTGTTTACAGAATATCAATAAACTAAAAACTTACTTCCTACCCAGAGTAAAACTGTTCATTAGAGATGTTTGCATAAACTAACTTCACCAATTTAGGATTAGAAAGAAACAAAAAACCCCTAAAATGATGATTCCTCTTAATTGTTTTATGTGCCAGAGCAATTATGCCACTGCTTGATTTTTCTTTCTAGAGAAAATACACCTTTATTTACACTAATTAGAACTAAGACTTTGAGTAAAATTAAATAAATGGAACCAAATACTGTATTCTGGAAGCATTCCAAAAAAAAAGTTCATAGAAAACATAGAGTTAAATAGCTTCAAGCTATGGAGAATATACAATAAAGTTTTCCAAACTAGTATAATTTTACTGAAGTCCTATGGAAATGCTACTTCTTTTGATCAGAGAAATTCATGGAATGAAGTTTTAAAAGACTGTAAAATGCTAAAGTATTGTATTTCCATGAAGTATCTTAAGTTTCAGCAACAAACAAGGTGCAATCTGACCGTTGAAAATAACATGAAAAGGCTGCCGGGGCCGCCCAGGACGCCTGGACATCTCCTGTGGGGAGTCCTGTTTTCTGCTGCTTGTACCCCACCCTCATGTCAGACGTTAGAGTGAGCCAGATGATTAACAGCATAAACATGCATGCCATCACCTTTGATTCTGACTTTATTTTATCTCACATGTGTTATTTGATTATTTCAAAACAGTAGCAAAGACTTTTGGCATTTGGAAAAAATGATTATATAAAAAGATTGTGGACATGTAAGTCTTTCTAATGCTTTTAAAGTGCCTCACTATTACAATACTGTATAAGAATTTTGGTAATTTTATAAGGGCTGCTGGAGTATGATCAGGAAGCTTGTACACACACACACACACGCGCGCGCACGCACGCACACACGAGACTAAAGGTCAGTGGATTAAGGGCTGAGTATCACGGCCGTTTTACCTGAAGAATTTCAAAAGCACCGACTGAGAGCTCACGGCGTATAAAACACTGTTGTCAGCACTGTGGGCTCCTAACACTCGGGCACTAATAACTTAATGAGGCAGGCACACGTAAATATCTACACTACAAGGCAAATGTTAATGTGTTTAAAGTACAAAGTCTAAAAAAATTATGGGGAAAGGTGAAATTAATTTCAACTGGAAAACTCTTATATATCTGCTTGGAGAACGCAGCTTTTGAGTTGGGAGTTACATAAGAGATGTTCTGGAAACAGAAACTGGCAATGCTATAAAGATAATGAAAGCAGGGGGAGAGGAAGGAAAGGATTTTTATTACGCTGTTATCCTAAGAGATAAGCCAGTCACTGCCCAAGGGTGGTCTTCAGGGCTGACCCTCAGCTGTCCTACACTGGGTCCATACCTAATCTCCTCCCTATTTTACGAGGCTTGTTGAGGCTCCTTGTTCCACTTTCTAAGCATCTGCTTAACCTCATCTGATTTTAATATCCAGCTGTCTCACCAAGTCTTGAGCTAACTCACCACCATGGATTATATGATCTCCTACCTGCCTGTAGACCCAACCTCATTTTATGGACAAGGAGACAATTTAAAGAGATTGAGTAATTTGCCAGAACTGATGCCAAAGCCTATAGTATATTATCTATATATACCTTATAATATACCACAAATGAGAATATTCAAGTTAAATTCGTTTTGACTTTGAAAGTTAGACAAAAGCAATGAGAGATTTTCTTTTTTCAAAAACCTTAACCGGGGAATAATTTTGTGTAGGCATTATATTCTTTAATTTTCAAAAATGCTAGTTTTCTAGAAAAATAGATTCTCTCTTGACAGCAGTTTACAATATTCTGCCACTAGCTTCATTAAAATTTCAGCAAATATTCATCCTTCATATTTAAAGAATCTAGTGCATAGTGGAAAAATGACAGCATTTAATAGATTTTTTTTCTCTGAGGTTGTGATAGCTATCACATCCTTTTATAAACATCAAAGGAACCAGATTTAACAAAGAACCAAAGTTTAATATCCAAACCAGGAAAATGTAAATCTAGTAAATGATCTGAAAAATAACAGCCAAACCACCAAATAAACCAAATCAAAACCCCCAATTCTTACAAATAATAATAGCAAATACACTTGTCATGTTTATGTTGCACCAGGCACTATTCTAAGCATTTTGCTTATATTACAACAATCCTCTTAAGCAGGATGATTTTTATCCCATTTTACACTGGAGGAAACTGAGACGCTAAGAAGCTGAGTAACTTGCCTAAGGTCACACAGCTAATAATTAACAAAGTCAGAGTTACAACGTAGTCAGACTGGCAGCAGGCTCCACTCTTTTTACTACTGTGTTACTTTATATTCTGAATGTCTTCACCTAATAAAATTATGACACCACATTACAAAAGTGAGAAATGTATAGCCAAAGTTGTCCTATGTTTTCAGATACTTCTTAACGGATTTTCCTACAACTGATTGCCTTATTTAGCTACTATGTCATGTGATCAGAGCCCTGGAGTCTATCCTGGAGCATTTACTACTGCTTTGTACCCAGCAGCAACAATCTTTCCCTTTCTAGGCAGCTGCTGTGAAGCAGAGTCATACTTTTTTTCAAGATCACAATGTTTCAGAATGAAACAGCCGTGGCTGGAGGGGCTCAGTGCACTGACCCAAAAGGTCACATATGCCTGGGTTGCTGGCCAGGCCCCTGGTTGGGGGCTTGCGAGAGGCAACTGATTGATGTATCTCTTGTACACTGATGTTCCTCTCCCTTACTTTTTCCTTTCCTTCTCCTCTCTCTAAAAAGTAAATAAATAAAGTCTTAAAAAAAAAAAAGAATGAAACTCAAGATGGTGAGGGCAAAGCATTTGTTCAAAGCGAATATAAATGCATCTGTTGTTTGAATTCTTTCCTTACCTACCACCCCTGTTCTTCTCAATAAATATCATGGAGAGAGGATGAAAGGTGCTACAATAAACCTGAGAAAAAAGGAGCTGTAGAATATTTCCAAAGAGACACAATGTTATGACAGCTTTGCATACAACATCTCTAAGCATTCAACTATTTATAGCACCAGCTGGCATAAAAATATCTGGAAGCTCCACATAAACTGTTCAAAGTAGCTTCCTCTTCAGAGTGGGTGCAGGGACAGAAGTGTTAGAAAAGGGCATTCCATGTTTACTTTAGACACTTTTGTACTGCTTGTTCAAAAAATGCAAACATGCGTCACTTTGTAATTAAAACACAAAAAAGAAAAATAAAGTAAAAGCAGGGTTAGGGTCTATGTAAAACTTTTTGTTTATTAACTGCCAGTAACACTAACATACAAGTCATTTATATAGAATAAAGATGATCAGAAGTACTCTAACGAACATCTTTTCACAACAATTTCCCCCAATTTTTATTATCTAGACAATCTGCCAAAGAGAAATTAGTGTGCCAGTAGGAAATGGTAAAATAAAATATGGTATATGCATATGTACAGCCAATAAAATGGTTTTTACAAGAAATTTAACATGAAATAACACTAACATGCAGTGTTGGATAGAATGATTTAGAGTGTGGTTTCATGCAATCACCAGCCCATTTATCTAGGAAGGCATACAAGGAAATGCACTTAAATCTTAAGAGTGGCTATCTTTAGCTGGTGGGATTTAGGGGTAAACTTAATTTTATTTTTCTACATGTTCTAATTTTTCTATAAAAGCACATATTTTAATAATAAAATATCTTAAAAATGTACGGGGTTTGGCAAAAATATATTTACAGTTGTTCAAGTGGAAAATAATGCAATAATTAATCAACAATAATATAAAAATAAATTGTGTTTTGCATACAACTGTAAACCTATTTTTGTCCCACCCTGTATTAAAGGGAAAGGAAAAATTTTATAAATAAAAATAAAATGCCATGATAAAACTAACTAAAAATATATTTAATTCTATAAGATATCACATGTGCTCCAATAGTCCCAAATTTAAATTCTAACCCAGGACTTAATGCTAACCCTAAACAAAATTTCCCCGTGTTGCTCCTCTTCCTTGTCCTTAGGTCACAGTCAGTTAATCAGATAGGTGCTCTACTTGTAGAAACCTGTTGCTCACAACTCTTCCCGAGCCCGGTCTTCTCCCTCAACACTCTCACTCACTGAGTATGCTGATGTCACGCCCAAGTTTCCATTTCTAGCTAGTTCTGTCTTCTCAACATAAGGGGACATTTATTCAACTACCAATTATTTCTCCCTTTCTGGTGGTCTATTATTTCTCTCTTTCTTGGTACTCTGAAATGTTCAAAATTGAGTTTATAGCCAACATTTAACTTACCCAATACTGAATTTATCATATTCCTCCTCAAACCTGTTGCACCCCTTTATCTCAGTGAATAATATCACCACCACCCACTCAGTTACTCAAGCCAGAAACCTTGGACCCCACTTCCTTCTCCTCTCTCCACATTGAATCTATAACTACATCCCATTAAATATGACTCTTAATTTCTCTTGAACTTGTCCATCTCACACTACCTTCCTAATTCTGGCTACTATCACCTCTCATTGTGAGAGCTGCCTCAAGTTTTGCTCCCTCCTTTAATCTATTTTCTAAGTTTCTTAAAACCCTTAAAGGGTCCCTAATGTTTTTAAGATACAATGCAAACTCTTTACCATGGCTGACAAGACCCTACAGGCTCTTACCCTTGCTTCCTTCTCCAGTTTTCACTGCCTACAGCTCCCCTAGGCTTACTCAACATTGCAGTCAACCTAAACCTCATTCGCCTCCCAGACCAGGGGCCATGCTCTCTTCCCTCTGTTCTTTGAAGACACGGTTCCCTCCATGTGGAACACATGGGTCAGTGCAAGTCTCAACATAAATTTAAATTCTTTCAAAAGCCTTCCCCAGGTCACCTTGACTGTCATGAACCCACAAGCACTGGGGTCCCCACTCTGGCTTTCACGGCGACCTACCACAACTAGTACATGTACCACACTTCGCTGTTGCTGACTCTACCTGCACTCCCACTACGCTCCAACTTTTAAGAGGCCACGAGACTAGACCTGCTTCTAACTTGTTCATATTTTATCACCAGCTCCTAAAATAGTACCTGGGTCATAGAACTACTCTATAAACATCTGCTAAGTGAAGAAATGTAAAACTATTTTGGAAATGATGACAAAGAGCACTCCTTGGGACGTGGCCTTCAAAGGCTGGGATAGTAGTAGAGTATGTGATGCAGGACACACTTTATATTTCTGATCTCTTACAAAACTTTATATGGGAGTCCTCTTAATGGAAAAGTTGCAAGCTGTCTCACTAGTTTAGTCATAAACCTTGTGAACATAAACTAATTCCATGTGTATAAATACACACTGAGATAATGGCATTGTGAGGTAAACAGGGAAGATATTATTTTTACCCAAATCTTAGAGAAATTATAAGATTTACCCCAACGAATTCTAGACCAGTGCTTTTCCCAGTTATAGTAGTCTTAACTTAATGTGTTAATCACCTCTTGTTAAATAAAGATGATACTACAGACCAACCACAAGATGG
Source organism: Tonatia bakeri (assembly GCA_004024845.1). Taxonomy (NCBI): domain Eukaryota; kingdom Metazoa; phylum Chordata; class Mammalia; order Chiroptera; family Phyllostomidae; genus Tonatia; species Tonatia bakeri. The sequence continues at coordinate 56,971 of PVIA01009262.1, forward strand.
ATATGAACTTTGAACTGTTTATCTACTAACAATCACAGTCATCCACCCAAAGTATCTCTGTTTTGTTCATGTGACCACTGACACACATGCATGAGGGTGGATGGAGGATGGCAGTTTGTTGTAACAGGGCAAAGCAGAGCTAACTGCCTCATGAAGGGATCAATGCCATGACCCTGACCTCAAAGGCTAGGGTTTCCTAACCCTCTTTCATTTCAATGCAAACAAACTTTACTGGAATACCAAGCGCTTTCAGGAAAAAAAAAAAGGAAGGGGTTTAACTTTAATGAAGAAACAAACATAACTGAGTCTGGTATTAAGATTTTCTGTTTTGTAATTTTATAGAAAGGTCAATCTTAATCCATTTAAATCTGAAACAAGTGCCCTATTTATTTCATTTAGGCCCATTTAGATGCTGAAGAAGTTATATTTTTCATTAACAAAACCTTAGGACCCTCACGATAAGTAGCTAATGTCTGTCTCAAAATTTAGTAGTTAAACACAGAATTTTTTATTTCATGAAGTCTACTTTTGTGTGGATTTTGAAAACTCACGTTGAAATGTGTTTTGCTTTTCCCTGATGCCCTCCCACTCCTTCCTGGTAGTTTTATCTTGTGTCACCAGGACTCTGGCATCAGGTTGCAGTGGTGGAGAGAACTGATGATGCAGCAGGTGGACAGGAAGGGGACAGTAGTGGAAAAAACTTAAAGGACATCCTGAGATCCAAGATAAATTTTTGGCACATAAAAGCTTTGAGGTATATATAGTGAGTTTCTAGCCAAAGTCAGTCAGTGAATTATTTCATAAGATAACTTGGTAGCTGAAATATAAGCACGCACCTGATAGCTGCTACCTTTCCAGAACTTTTTCATTTCCTTACGTCTCCAAGCAACAACTGAGGCGGTAATGAGCGTGCAGGGCACTAAATAGAGGAGAGCAGGTTGCCCCTTTTTCATCAGCACCAGAACAACAAACGTGAGTATCATGCCCACAGCGTAGGCTGCAAAAAAAGAGCACCGAGTATCAGTCATTCCTGAATGCTTCAAAAGAAATATTATCCCCTAATATGCATGCAGTTATTTAATCAAGAGCAATAAAACTATTTTGTTGGCTTATTGATATTTAAGGGCCTGCAAGTACAAAAATATGTTGAAATACTGGTTTTTAAATAAAATGTGTTGGAGTACTGGTTTTCAAATAAAGATATCCTGGAGTACTGGTTTTCAAGTATTTGAGGACGATTCTCCCCTATGACTCCTTTCATAATTTCATTATGTTCCTAGACAGTAATTAGGAAAGACATTCTATGGAGCTTTGAAAAATTTGGAAACTAGTTAGTATTTCAATTATAATTATCCTAGTCATCAACTATGGGTAAAGATAATTCAAGAAAGTCTCATGTATCTGTCACCATTAAGCTCTTTGAGTTGTTCCACATTTTAGGTAACAAAAAATTTGGACCTGTAGGTGCTAATGGTTGCATTGGAAAATCTTCCTAATATTGATTATATATTTCATGGACTTATTCAACAAAAGCATAACAAATATCACTTGATCTTCTCTTAATGACTCATGGTCTCATTATGAACAATTTAGTCTACCTCCTCATTTTACGGATGAGGCAATGGAGAACCAGGAGAATTAAGTGAGTTGTCCAAAGTGACACAGCAGAATTGACAGACAGTCCTATTATATGCTTTTTTATTGAGTATTCTTTTAATGATCCACACTAACTGCTGTTAGACTCTTAATGCCCTTACAAAGTAAATACTGAATGGCTGCAGACTGCTTTTCTTTTTTCATCTCTTCATTCACTTAGCTGTTCTTTCCTACTGTCAGGGTACCTATTTTTAGCAACACTCTACTGTTAACCTACACTTTTAATTTACTAGATTTAATTCTACTGTGCAATTAAAAACTTAGGTAGAACAGTATCTAAATGGCTCTTGCGCAGGTTACTTACCTAAAAAAAATTTGGTGTATGGACTTTGAGTTATCTGTTTGATATGTTCAGAAGTAGTATTTATCGGCTTCCTTCCTGCTCGTCTATTCTCAATAGAAACAGAAGGATAACTAACGACTACCTCTATTGCCCTAGGCGAGATGTTATTGTACCCTAAATTCATTTATATATAGTTATCCATGCAGTATTTTTTAAAAATCTAGCACTATGCAATGTGTTGACTACTTGTGTGCCAGGTGCTCTAACAAGTATTTTATATATAGAACCTAATGTTTTTCTTTCACATATAATTTCCTAAACTTCAAAAACTTTGTGATGTAGGTAGTAAAGTATAATTATTCCTTTTTTTGATGGAAAAAAACTGTCTTCTTAATTAATGGTAAAGAATTAGAATTCAGAGTTCCTTGTTTTTAGACCTCTTTCCTTTCCTTTCCTCCAGGGTTATACAATTCAACATAATAAGAGAAAAATAAAAAATTTACCAATTGTGGAGGAGACATAGTATACAGAAGAGGAAGAACCGGTCTGCTCGTCAAATCTTCTACAGTATGCAATCAACAGGCCTTAACAGAAAAACATTCCATGTCATTGTCTTAAAACCACAATAGCAACTACCTGTGGCAGCAGTACATGTTGTATTGTATTGGACCTTCACTTTTTGCATCATGAGAACATTAGAGTACCTCAAATTGTGGATACGATTCTATATGCTAATTTTTTAACTTAATGCCATATTTTAAACATTTTCTCCAGACATTAAATCGTCTTTTTCTTTTTCTTTTTTTCAGTATGTGTGGTTGCCTCTTGCATGTCCCCTCTTGGGGACCTGGTCTGCAACCCAGGCATGTGCCCTGATTGGGAATCGAGCTGGCAACCCTTTGGTTCGCAGCCTGCACTCAATCACTAAGCTACACCAGCCAGGGGTAAATAAATGGTCTTTAACAACATGATTTTTATTAGCTGCTTACTATTCCATGTTATGAAGAAAATTTTTTATATTTCTGTAGTACCAGTTGTAATAACTCCTCTTTCATTTATAATTTCATTGATTTGGGTCTTGTCTCTTTTTTCTTGGTTTCTTTAGCTAACAGTTTGTCAATTTCATGTTTTTAAAGAACCAACTCTTACTTTTGCTAATTTTTCTATTGTTTTCATGTTCTCTTTATTTCTGTCCTAATCTTATTGTTTTCTGCCTTCTGTTAACTTTTTAGTTTGTTCTTCCTTTTCTAGTTTCTTTATGTGTAACATTAGGTCACTTATCTGTGATCTATTTTCTTGATGTAAGTTCTTGTCACTATAAACTTCCCTCCTAGAACTGTTTTCATAGCATCCCATAGGTTTTGGAATGCTGTGGTTCTCTGCTTGTCTCAAGATACTTTTAACTTCCCTTTTAGGATCCACTGGTTGTTTAGGAATGTACTGTTTAATTTCCATGCATTTACAAATGTTTCAGGTTTTTTCCTTTTATTAATTTCCAGTTTCATACCATTAGGGTCAAAAAATATTTTTGTCATTATTTCAATTCTTCTTAAAATTGGTAAGATTTGTCGTGTCGTCTAACACATATCCTAGAAAATGTTCCATGTACACTTGAAATGTAAGTATATCTGTTCTGCTGTTACTGGTTGTAATGTTCTGTGTCTGTTCGATCCATTTAGTCTTTAAATGTACCATCTAGAAAAATATATTAAAAGAACATCAGGAAGGCAATTTCAAATTGTGATCAAGGTCTCCCTTCCTAGTAGAATAAAATGATTTGGAGCTTTAATATAAAGAGTTCAAATAAAAATTTCGTATAAGCTCTCATTTGTAAAAATGCAAGCATGCTAAAGTAACCCATTTTATTACCTCTTTTAAAAACTTTGTTGACCTCTACAAAGAAGTTGTTTCAGATTATATTTACTAATTAAACACTGTTATGAATCAGTTAAAATGATATTTAACTATTTAAGAATCACAAAATAACTACTATTTTTATTAGCTGTTTGAAATAACTAATGTATTATTTTTATCAGTAGTTTGGTCCCTACATAATTAATCAAATAAGTTCCTTGATAGTTACTTATTTTTACTATATTTACTGTTTAATCACATTTCTACATGTTTAAAAAATGTTACTCCCTCTCCCCAAATTATAATTTAGCTTTTAGAATTAAGTCATGTATCATCCAAAACTTTACTCTTTGGAAAACTATTTGAGACCTTTTGACATTTACTTCAAGAATGCAATATTTATATACCCCCCCGCCCCCAATTCAGTGCTAAGTGCTACATACAGGATTTTATACAGCACTTGGTGTGAAACTGGTAAAATCGTGGATAAATATAAATAAAGGTGTTTAAGAAATCTTAAGGTTTCTCAACAGAATGCTCTTCCTACTTTATCAGTTATGTGAATGGAAGAAACTCACTGAAATTAGACTATTGCTACGCTGGACTTTGCCACAGTGGCTCAAAAGGCAACACACTGTTAAATTTTCTCTCCACCTGGCTTTACTATGTAAATGAAAAGTTGTTTTTCTTCTTCAGAGGAGGAGGCAGTCCTCTTTACCCACGCACAGGCAGGTGATATACCCAGAGAGACAGTCAGTGAGGAAGGACAAAGTGTCAGCTGATTGAGAAATATTAATTACTTCTAAACTACATTATTAATGGGATAGGGTTAAGTCTGATCTACAGGTAACCCAGTGAAGAGCACGATGCGGAACTGCAGTAACGGCCAGAGAAGGCATGTTAGGAGAAGATGACCCACTCCACCACGCGCTGTATGTTGTTTGTGTAAAAGGGCTGTCAGGCAGTGTTTACGATGTTCCCCCTCTAAACCACTTCCCCTAAAACATAATTATTCTTTTAAAGTAGAAGTAACAAGAACTGTAATACATTTATTATTATTAAATTCAACTTTTAAAAGGGGTTTTGATATATTACACTTTCTTAAGGAAGGTCAAACTGATCCTAATTGCTTCCTCTAAGACACATTTGAGCTGTGGAAGATACACTTTGGTTGTAACACACTGGGCTTTGTCTTCTAATACTTGAAAAGCTTTTTCCTCTCTTTGTCACTAATCCCAGCTCTAGCGATAGCCAGAAATACTTAAACCAGAGTAGGTAACTTTTAACAGATACTGACTACACATTTGACAAATTTCAATGACCAGTATATTTTTACTGAATTTGTTACAAACAATTGCTTACCTGGTACAATAATGTCACCAAAACCCAATATGGAAACAGGCATGAGGCATACACTCATTACTGAAAAATAGGCCAGCTTTGGAACTTTGATGACTACTGGTAACTGTAAACATTTAAAAAAAGGGGGGATACCAATAAACATCATAGGAATCTTTACCTGTATCTTTTAGAAAGGGAAGGATTAATATTAGAATAATTGTTTTAACATTTTAAAATTGACATTTAGAAGAACTTGAAATAAGAGAATATAAACTAAACACATATAGACTCTGAGTACACAGAAAGCTTGAAAAATAAATACATAGTTTTGGAAAAATAAAACACATGTAGGGGTAACTATTAATGCCAGTATCCCCACACCTAACCTTTTTTCCCTTTTTAGCAAAAATAGGACTCAGGCCTTGAAATGGATTTTTTTTTTGGGGGGGGAGTGCAATCTGGATTTTTTTCCCAAAGAAGAATCTTGTCTCAGAGGGTATAATTTAAAGTCCAATGAATATATCCTTACTTAGCCAATGAAATACAATCCTTACTTTCTCATGGGGAGCTGAGGGCTGAGCAGTGGCTTCCACCAAGTTTCCATCATTCTAGGATGAAACCCAAGTCAATAGGTGTTTAATAGTTTAGAATAACTAAGAAAAGGGCTATATTTTGTGAGAAATAAAGTTTTACAATACCTTAACATGCACAACATGACCAACGACTTACACAAGGAGGCAAATAATGAACTGGACACACATACACACACTGCCAGCCATTTCTGTTTAATGGCCATCGCTACCTTTTC
>PVIA01009263.1:0-62869 GCA_004024845.1 Tonatia bakeri
TTAAAAAAAAAAAAAAAAGAGACAGGCTGAGGTAAATATATTTTGAGCCAAACTGGGTATGTGTACATGCGTTTATAAAAAAGAAATATTTACTTGCTTAAGTAATAAGAGAAAATATGCTTAAGGAGTTAGTATATTCAGACAGGTTCAATAAATCTAGAAGAAAAAGGTATTTCCTAAATTATTTGAACTGTGAGCTGCCAAAGTAAAAGAGATATTTATAGCACCAGGCACTATGCTAGTTCTGATATATATTCTAATTAAATGCCATTATCAAGCTTATAATGTAGGGCAAACTAATTTGATGTATGTGAAGACTAGGCAAAGGAGATCACTAACAAATAAAGCGTCAGTTCCTAGTACTTGTGTTTGCACATCCAGGCCTTTTGAACTGAAGTACCATCATCTGTCTAGGAAAAAAAACCTGGTGTATAAAATAAAATTCGTAAAGGCAGTAGGTGAATGGATTGTATCTTGACAAAATAGTTATTTTTACATTTTTCTCTCCTATTAAGAGACTTTATTGAGCCAGCCTGCTGTAACTGTCTGCATTAGGAAAATCTCACTGGGTTAGGAAGGGCAAGCATTGCACTCACTGCAGGAGAGTAAAGGATTCTGACAGCGGCTTTTAGTCTGGTCTGTCTTCTTCTGAAATGTACATTTCCTGTTTTCATAGAAGAAGGGGCTAACATTTCCTCTTTTTATCCATTCATTCACCATCGGTTCTATTCAAGGTTAATTTACCTTGAGAGCAAAGATACCTTATGTTCTATAAGAAAGAGAATTCATCTACAATAACAGAAAGGGATCCATGGAGCTTTTCTATTTTCACAAAGAAACCAGCAAAAGCAAAGCTCTTCCCACATCAATTTCATGGAGAAATAAACTAGAACAACAAAAGCTATCATGTAAAAATATTGGTAACTTGCTTTGTGGGTTTTTTTTTTGTATTGATTATGTAGGATGTCATACTTAAATTAATGGAGTGAGTCCAAATTTTATATCTTTTTATTATTTATAAAGCATGGGTAGAAAGAACATTTCACCTCTCATCTCCTAGCAATGTATCAGCCCCAGAATAAATGGATTTCTGCCCAGACACAAGTGGGTCATTCAGCTGGTCAACAAGGATGCTTCTTGTGAGAGCACGTTTTTTATGTAGACAGCTGTCTCGCAGGAAGTATATTGCCATGTGGTGTTTTTGAATTTAGCAAAAGGCTGTCAAATACTTTTAGAAATAACCCACTTAATTTTATAGTCAGTACTTTTACATAGAAGTATATTAATAATAATAAAGCTGGATCTGGAATCAAGGTTCCTGTAAGTTGGTTACAGACACAAAGTGTAAATATATACTACATAAGAATGACCCATTTATATATTGAAGTAACATGACTTCCAGTCACTCTGCAGAAACACATGACCTACAGAAACTACATATAGCTTCATTTCCTAGATCCTCGAAATCCCACCCTGAAAAAAGCTCAACCACTCATTTTCAATCCCTTCATGGGAGAGATGTTTTCTGCTAGTAAAAGAGATAGAGTAATTGAGTAATTTTTATAAGCCTTGTCTATGAAACCTTACAAGAACTAGCTTTTTGTAAACTACTATGGGAATATTTAGCTTTTTTTCACTTACTGTGAGGTGTGAGCATTGACCATGAGAAAATACAAAGCATTTGAATGTGGTCATTCCTAATAAGCAATGGCCGTGAAGGGGAGTGGGCCCATTAGTTGTTTGTAGTAGTGACACATTCTTTGTTTGGGGAATTTCACATGATGGCTTCCATCACATTCATACTTGACTCTCACAGTATGCTAACAGTACTGGTATCAACAGAATATATCAACACGCCACTGTACTAAGTTTATTGGACTCTATGGCAGTAACAAAACCATTGTCCTCAAAGGAGCTAAATTTATAAAATATAAGTCACCAGACTCTTAATTTGACATTTGTTTCCACTGACAGGTTAGTACAGCTGTGCTGCTGAGGTGAAGACCCTGTATGTACCCTTGTCCCAGTGGAGTCACGGACCCACATTTATACCACATGACACGTCGGATAATTGGACTTATTTTGCATCAGATCTTGACCTTTGGACACTACTAAAAACCTAGTAATCATGGAGATGAGTTTTTAATAATGTCAGAGGCTCGTCATAATATGTGCTTTTATTGTTACATTTTATTGTCACTTCTCAAATTCTGAAAGATGTTCTCAAAGAGACAGAAGTAGGGAAAACATATATCAGTGCTGCTTGCTTAACAGCCAGATGTTGAGCATGTGTATCCCCCTTTGTGGTATCCTCACATCTACCTGATCAGGTCTGTAAACACACAGAATTCTTTCTTTCCTCCTTAATTCTCCATATGGTCAAGCCCTAATGCCCGAATATTCCTGAGTGAATGGGGAATAAAATCTCCTGGCTACAGAAAGACCCAAGCTTTAGGCCAAGGACCCATTGTTAGGGCAGATGGCATTAGTATTTTGGCGAGGTCCAGGTTCGGTGGACCACCTTCAGCACACTGTTCAGAGGGTGAGTACCCCTTCTTACTTGCCTGAGGTTTTCGCAGTTTTAGCACGGAAAGTGCCTTGTCCTGGCACACAGCAATGATCGTTTGTTCTAGTTCTAAATCTGATCTAGTCAACTAATTTCAAAGGCATTTTATTGGGCTACTAATGTGTACAGTAAAGAATTCCATCTGATTTTGCTAAGATTGCTAGTTGCATAAAATGTCTTTTCATTCCTGCATGTCCCTTCCAGCCAAATGAGTCTGAATTATATCTTGCAGAATGATGTTAAATGGATAGGGTTTAGCTAACAGGTTCCTATTAACCAGTGAGATAACAGAGATACCCTATCTGATAAATTAAAGCAATGGAAAGTTTTTTGTGGAGTAAACCACATGAATGTAATGATGACATTCATATTTTTTAAAAATAAATAAAAACCTTCTAGAGTTAGTAGCAATTGCAATATAGTAATACATCAACACGTGATTGATGAGTTACTCAATCAAATTTGATGATTGGATAATTGTAATGGTCTGGTTTTATGATAGTTATGGTCATCAAATCACTCATCCTTTCTTGATTTCATGATATATCTTCTATCAATCTGCTAACAAAGTATTTTTTTGTTTATTTAACTTTGACCACCTCTTTTTAAGGCTTTGAACAAACCCTGAAATGTGAAATACTCTCACAGATTTTCTATCCCCTAATCATAGCCCAGGAATCTCATCCTGATTTAGCATGACTTATTTAGCATGTAGCCATTCCAGTTCTAAGAAGGTCTTACCTTTTTTTTGTTTTTTTGGTTTGTTGTTTGTTACTTAACATTGGGAAGATAGATTACCTTGAGTTTTTTCAAGTAAAAGCATCTGATTATTGTCAATGGTTTTACAGTTTTGAAACTATTTTTGACAAACCATTCTTTTCTGTACTAACTTTTCTTTATGTATATACAACTTCAAACTAGGAGGTACTCAAGAAATGCTACAGGTAAGTTGATCACTACTTTGTTAAAACCACATAAATTGTTAAACATATCTATAAAATATCAAAATGAAGAAGAGTTTGGTACTTTTGAGTAGTAGCATACTATGATACAATAAAAGGTAGGAAATATATTTTCTGCTTCAGATCATTTGATTATAAGCTAAAGCATTTTTTTATTTCTCATATGTTGAGAATTTTCATATTCTCTTTTCACTTATACAATAAAATAAAATAGGTATTTTAACATTAAAAGAGCTATGGCATAGAGGATTTGGTGGAGGCAAGTATTACCATATATTTAAAGAAGCTACATGACATAACATTGTGCAGATTCTGGCATCATATTGCCAGAGTTTAAAACATAATTCTGCTACTTACCAGCTCTGTGGTCTTTGGCAAAATGTTCAGACTCAGTGTATCCTAATTTCTTACTTGGCAAGGTAAAATAATAACAGTAACCACCTCATAGGGTTATGAAACAAATTAATATAGTAAACAAATTAATATATACCTCATGTGTAAATGCTTAGAAAAATGTAGGCATAAAAAGAACTATATATGGTAGTTATTTTTTTTAGTAATTTGACTTTCCCCTCCATTACTCAGCTTTGTGTCTACATAAAAGCAAAGGTGTATGTTAGGGACACATTCTTCCCTTACCTTTTAAACCTCTTACAGGTTAAAAAAAGATAGTAAAAAAACTCCTTATAAGAAAAACTTTAAGAGATATAAGTTATGCCTCAATGGTTAATTACTGAAGAAATGTTTTCTACTTGTTAGATACTAAAATAATTTATCTCATTCCCTAAGTCTCAGACTTGACTAGTTGACACTATAGGAATGGGACAGTTATAACCACATGCTACTTGGTAAGCATTGATTCAGGAATACAGTCATATTAAACTTAAAAGAAGTTGTCAATAGGTGTGTGTGTTTAAATATTCTCTTCTGAAGATGGAAGCCATGTGCCATTTGTCCTTTTTTTTTTTTGCTTGCTTGTCATGTCTGAATATATAAATAAATTCTTCAACGTTTTCATTAAATTTTTATCAATCTCACACTTTAAATTTGTAAAACAGAGATAATGCCCACTTTATATAGCTAGTGAAAAATTTGAAAGGGCTAAAGGAGCAACTTGCACATAAAAATGATTTCTATATATTAGAACCAATATTCTTAGATTTTCTGAAAATTATATCCAGGTGATTTCAAATTTAAAAAAAATCCTCAAATCCAGATATGAGAACTATGCAAATGGAGATGCAGCATTTGGAAAGAGAGCACTCCTTCACTACTCCCAGCTGCATTTAGGTATGGAGATCTTTCATTTTACACTGAGTCACGTGCTAATGTGTGCATGTGCGGATACACACATGCACTAATTCACACTACTTTGTTTTATGCCTTAAAATTGATATAAATGGAACTCCCATTCCTACCAAGTTCAGCTTTCTACTCACACATGAATTTGTAGAAGGAAAAAAAAAACAAACAAAAGAACAAGTAGATATCTAGAAATTTATCTTACAAAAGAATTTAATTACAAACAAAAACATTTGTGTCTCTTTGGTTCACAAGTTAGAAGTAAAGAATATTTTTCTAAAAGAGAACATAAAATCTGTTGTCTGTGGGAGTCCATCTCTACAGTTATTCGTCTTTAAACAATAAGAGGATTTTCGTGAACTTCAAGAGTGTTAGTTTGAGTGAACTGTCTTTATATAGACATACAAACTACAAGTTAATGAAAACATTCTATCATCTAGAAAACAATCTCTGAACCAAGACATTTGGGCTCTGTTGGAAGTTCAATTTGATTGCTTGAACATTTGCAGACTGTTGAGTTGATCATCTCATAGCTATACTTCCAACAAGTAGCCTAGTCTTCTTCAAGTCCAACTCAAAAGATACACCCTACTTAAAATGAAATCTTCATTTTAAAAAAAAACACCCTGATTAATGTTTCAATACACAATATTGCAGATCTACTTGGCACTGATCACAGTTGGGTATGTGCTAGGAACATGCTTGAAAGTTATTTCAACTCTGTTGTGGGAATTGTGCTCAATTTTATTACAGATACAGGGTAAAACATGGTCTTTTACCTTGTACCAATAGTACCATTCAATCAAGTTCCATTTCACTGCTCCACCCCATAAACAAAACCACAGCAAAAAATGAGTAGTAGGAGGAGAAGAAGGAAGAGAAAGAGGGAAACATAAAGACATTTAAAATCCTCCTTCTCTGGTATAGAAGGTGACAATCTTAGAGTCATGAGTGTGACATTTTTCCCTAAGGAGCAACTACGCTTCCACTGTCTTTGCTTGCCACACTCATGCTTCCTTCAGAAAGTATTTCGGGATTGTAAAACCATGAAACCAGTTGTGGTCCATTTAGATTATGAGTGCTATAACTGAAAGTACACACACTTCTCCACATATCAAAAGGTTCACTTTTGATTTTCTTCTTTTTGCGTTATTTTAAAATTGGTGAAGAAAAATGAAGAGATAAAAGACCTTCAGTTTGCTGTAAGCAAAAAGAAAACAAACAAACAAACAAACAAAAAAAATCCCCACATACTATCTTACCTGGCAAAAGAAAAATTGTTGGTTAGAAGTTACAGTCATATTTTTGCATCCTTGAATTTCTTGCTCCACCTTGAATCAGAGTAATAACTTTAGAAGTTCTCAAAATAAGTAGATTTGAACTATCTCACTCCCTACTGCAGATAATAATAAGCAATTTAAAAAAAAGAATTAACCTGAGGTAAGTATAGACTGAACAAGGCACTGAGTGAAGTGTCACATATATGTTAATTTTATTTCTAATTAGCTTGCCTCTTGTGTTGAAAATTAAATGGTTCTGCTTATTTATTTTCAAAGGTGGTGTATCAGTCATTTTATATTCATAAAATAAATTACAAGTTATGGAGTTTCTAGGAAGATTTTTTTTTCTGGGCCTTGAACATTACAAACAAATCCATTACTTGATTACTTAGATCATCAGTATACTTAGAATCTATTTGGAAAAATAAGATTAACAAAGGCAGAATAAGTAGAGAACCATTGAATGTCTGCTTGGTTATAAGGACTTTATGAGTTCAGTGAAGGGAGAGATCAATGCAGTTTAATACAGTGAAAACGAAATAGGAGAGGTGTCCTTGGGTTGAATTGGGATGTGAGCAGAGCCTGACATGAAGTGCAAGGTCAGATGCAGATCTGATTGAGTAGATAAGGAAGCATGCATGCTGGGAAAGGATTTTGATTATTTAGATAGATAGATAGAGCTGGCTTGAATTATAGGAAACCGACCTTCAAATAATGCCCCAAAAGTTTAAAGGGCCAACTTACAGAGAAAAAGAAAATAGTTCCCCTTTGGGTTGCGTAAGCAGATATAACCTGGATTTTCCAAACAGAACCTAAATAATTTGAAATTTTAGTAGAGAAAATAAACTTACTCTGTGTTTGTGAAACAACAGTTATATTTAACCATATGCAACAGAAAGACAGACAAATGGTAATCATACATGCATGATCCTAGGGTCTAAGACAAAACTCCACTCTTTCTAAATTCTAAAAATAAACTTTTGAAAACAAATGAGTAAATAAACTGGCATGATATCATCAAATAGTCAGAATCCTAAGCTAGAATCCACTGTAGCAGATTTAGAATAAACTATTTGCAAAGTTCGGTGTCTTTTACATGATTAACATTTCTCTTTAGCATGCAGTGTCCCAACACTACAGCTCCTCTGTGCTTAATGTCACATGTCACCCATTGGTGCCACTGTAAAGTTCATGGAGTGGTTCGAGGAGAAAAATGTCATCACTGTCATGTCCCTTTCCCAGGCTGCGGTGGTCTGCACTCTTTACACCCTTGCATGTTCAATACTCTTTAGCTGCAAATAACTAAGAAGGAGAAATGGGGAAACCCACATGGATAAAGGTCTTTTATGAAAGAGTGGTGCCTTCCTAGGAAAACATTGTGACTTTTGACACTAGCTACTTCTTCCCACCAATTAAGAAAAATATGGTTGAGGGGATGGTAAAAAACACCCCAACACAACTTATTAAGAGAAGAAATGCTGTGCTTCACTGATCAGTCAAAGGAACAGAGGCAAGACAATTCAGTGACTTCTATTGACAGTAGGCAGCAAAATAGGCTTTGTTGGCTGTCCCCAAAGAAAGTTTCTAGATGGTAAGATTTTTTTTTTAATTTAAAAAATATGGCTAAGTTGGGGTTGGGTATTGAGATCCTTGCTATGCAAAGTATAGTACGTGGACCAGCAGCAACAGCTTTAGCTGGGAGATCCTTAGACATGCAGATTGCCATGCCCCTCTCCAGAGCTTCAAAATTTGAGCCCGCATGTTCATTGCATTCCCCAGCTCATTTATGAAGTTTAAAAATCACTGTCTTAGAAGACTGAGAGGGCTAAGAAGTGTCATCACAGGGCAGGTGGTTAATGAGAACAGAAATCCTTAAGGGAGAAAAGACAAGTTCTGAAAATCCTGTGGAATGATGAAGACTGTGAGAACATGCAAAACAATCCAGGAGAGCTCCCGGTGAGTGAGAAAGACAAGCTTTAAGGGTTCGTTGGTAAACTAAGGAAAGCACAGAATAATTCAACCTACCCGCAATCAGGTGTCAGGAAGAGGTAATGACAATATCAGTGCAGCAGCTACAGAGAATATCTTGTAGACACAAAGAGCTTCAGATTAAATTTGGGAGCTCCTGTAACTATATTATTCAACAAATTACTTTCAAGTCCATACTCTGTGCTGGGCGTTATAGTAGTTGTACTTGTTAAGTGAGACTGAATCTTCACCCTCGGGGCATTTAAAAGGCGTTTGGTTTTAGGTCCAGGGTGAAATCACCATCAAAATCACCTGAATAGAAACGAAGGGCCAGATATCACTACCTGGGCTTCTGGGAACCTGGTAAAGAAGGTTTGCAAATCATTTAGGTGTAGACACTTTTGAAAGAACAAGGCCACACTTGTGTTACATTAGTTGTGACTGTGTGCATATACATTTGTAAAGTTGTGGCATTCGTTTTGATTGCACTGGTTTTGGGGCCTATCACCACCATGTCTTCCAAATCCCTAGGCCATAAATCAACCCCAACCCCCACACTTCAGAAACTGCCACATGTGACCCCACCAGTCATATTTCTAATCTAGTCTTCACACATATTTGATTGGACAAAGGGTAGAGTCTTTCCTCATATTGATCCTATAGGATTCTCTCTTCCAGAGATATGATCCTGGGAATAAGAGGTAGTTACAAGAGGAGCTAGCATATGGAGAGTATAAAATTGGAGACCATTGGGTAACCATATTCCTCCATGTTCTTGGAGAAGAGACCAGTCTGCAGAGAGAGAAACCTAAAACTGGGGGAAGAAAGGAGCAAACATCAAAGATCATATGGCTTTTCTAACTCTGCTTCAATCCTTTCTGCAAGTTTGGCTTTACTTCATGCCTTTGCATTTTATGAGAAACGCACCTCAGGATGAATTTCTTCTCTTAAACTATTTAAATTAATTCCTTAAGTAGTTTTTAATAGCTTGGGTTCCACTTGTAACAAGAAGAATCTTAACCAAGATGCCCAGTGTCTATGCTAATAGGATCTTAACCTGAAGATGGCAGGACCACTAGTAGAAAAGTCACTGATTAAGAAACCGATCCCCATACCCAGTAATGTTCAAGCTGCCCTCATCTTTAAAGATGTAGCCGCTACTAAATTTGACAGAATCTAACAGACTCTAAATCTCACAACCAGCCTTCACACTTCGTAGTGGCTTTATGGCTTCATCTAAACTCAGCTGCAATTGGTCAAGAACATCAAAACCTTTATCCTTTAGTGATAGTCTTGGATCATGCAGGTCCAGTGTTTCAGAAACTTCAGTGAGCATTAAAACCTACGAGGTCTTCAAAGTCTGGATGATCAAGCCTCATTCCTGTCATATTTGATCAAAATCTGGGAATGTGTAATTTCAACATTTCCTCTAGATGATTCTGATTCAAATAATCCAGGTTACTAACTTCTAGAAACATATTTTATGCTGTGGTTCTTAAGTGAGAAGGGCTCATGCAAGGATCTGAGAAGCTTTTACAAAATACACATGCTGAGTACCACCTCAGATCTGCTGATTCAGAATTTCAGCCAATACGTATTTGCACAAGATCCCCAAGTGATATTTAAGCCCGCTTCTAGATAAGAATGGCAGGTTTGAGGTGCTCCAGGGTGATTGATTCAGCTGTGCCATGGAGGTGGCCTCTTTCTACACAGATCTCGGCAACACCAACAACATTTTCTTTCAATGGCCACTTTCAATGTTTAAAATTGTTCAAGTCCAAATTACTCAGACTATAGGTACGTTGACCTATTTGCAAATCAACATTTGAAATACTGCCCTTCCTTTTTCCTCAAATCAGAAGTGCTTTTTTCTAATTTGAAAGTTTGCCTGCCCCTGTACTTTAAATGGTAACTGGAGATGGAATTGACTTTAGATATACTCTTCATTTATTCACTACAGTTTGCAGTACTTCAAAGTTCTACAGGAAGCCCAAAACCCAGATTTCTCCAAACTAAAAGAAAATTGTATCCCCTCTCTCTTACTTCCTTTCATTTGTTTTTCTTAGAATTTCTTATCTCAAAAAACAAACAGGGTCTTCTTTATATTGGATGCCAAGTTCAGAGCAGGGAATAATAATCCACAACATGATTGAATTGCATAATTTAGCCTTTTAAAAGTTTTCTTGTGAAACACCAGCAATGAATTTTAGTGAGTACAAAAAAATGTCCAAATTTCTGCAAATCTGTGAAGTAGATTGCCACTTGGACATACAATAGGCAGACCTTCTGAAGCTTTTAATTGCCACCTCAACTCATTGTTTTTTCTGATGAAGTGAGTCCCCATTATTTATTTAGAATATATGTTTGAGGAAATTCTGGCCATAGAACCAAAAACAATAGTGTAGAAGGATTCATATGTGTATGTTTGTATGTGTGTGTGACACATGTACATGTGGATCTATAAGTTCATTTTATTCAGCATTTCTTATGATCAAAAACAAAATAAATAAATGAACACATAAAAGAGAACTACTTAGACTATCCATGAAGAGGGAAGTTATTTGAATATATTAGGATATTCATTTCTTTGAATAATATGCAATTACTTAAAAATATGTACAGTCATTGGCCTAAAAGAATCAATGAAATAAATGTTAAGGGTTAAAAAGGAAGCTACAGAGTAATGCATGTAAAATTACTAACCAAAATAGCAACAAAAAGAGTATAGACCTGTTTACAAGCTGTGCCTGTTCATGTGAGAGCAGGAAATATGAACATGAACATGAGCATTCAAATGTGACCTCAAGGAGTGGGATTGGAAAGGAGCGATACTGTCTTTGTTTCTACAGCATCTGATGGTTGCATGAACATGCTTGATTTTGTACTTTCAAAAAATGTGACAAAGAAAAAACTAAAAAAAATTGTAGATGAAAACAAATATTGGAAATAAATAAGTATTCCTCATAAAAATAAAAATGGTTAAAAAGAATAAAAAACTTTGGTACATTTACTCAGTGGAATAACACAGCAGAAGAAAGAAGGAACTCCTACCTTTTAAAGCAACAGCATGGATGGAACTTAGAAATATTATGCTAAGTGAAATAAGCCAGTTGGTAAAAGACAAATACCATATGATCTCACCTATAAGAATAATATAATGAATAAAATTAATGAACAAAATAGAACCACAGGCATGGAACAGACTGAAAGTGAACAGGATGGAGTGGGGAGGGGGATAATGGTGGAAAGAAGGGGAAGGGACTAGACAAAGACCATGTATGAATGACCCACAGACTTGGACATCAGTATGGGGACTGACCATGGGAGCAGGGGGTGAGATGGGTGGAGGAGGGCAAAGGGGGAAAATCGGGATAGCTGTAATAGAATAACAATAAAATGTTTTTAAAAAAGAATTAAGGATTTTCTGTATCTATGAGTCTATTTCTATTTTCTTTGTTAGTGTATTTTATTCAGTAGACTCCACATGTAAGTGAAGTCATATGGTATTCAACTGTCTCTGTCTGGTTTATTTCACTTAACATAATGCTCTCCAGATTTTTCTATGCTGTTGCAAAAGGTAAGATGACCTTCTTTTTTACTGCTGCGTAGTATTTCATTGTGCAAATGTACCAGAGCTTTTTTATTCAATCATCTACTGATTGGCACTTGGGCTGCTTCCAAATCTTGGCTATTGTAAATTATGCTGCAATAAACAGAGGGTTACATATATTTTTTTTTTCAAAATACTGTTTCAGGTTTCTTTAGATATGTCCCCAGAACTGAAATCACAGGATCATAAGGCAGTGTGATTTTTAATTTTTGGAGGAAAAACTGTACTGTTTTCCATAGTGCCTGCATCAATCCACAGCCCTACCAACAGTGCAGGAGGGTTCCCTTTTCTCCACACCCTCACCAATAGATATAGAACAGAATGACAGCTATCAGAGGGGGCCTGGGTGAAAAGGGGAAGGGATTGAAGCAAAAACATAAAACAAAACAAAATAAAGCACACACCCTCATAGACACAGGCAATAATATGGTGATTAACAGAGGGAAAGGGGTGTGTGGGGAGGTAGAAGAAGGCAAAAGGTGGATATGTAATGATGGAAGGAGATGGGAATGACTCAGGGTGATTAATGCACAGTACTATATACACATGATGTATGAATAGAATTGTATCCCTGAAACCTATATAATTTTATTAAAAATGTCACCCCCCAAATTCAATAAAAATAAATAATGGAATCCAAAATAAAAAAGACGACATAATAAAAGATTTGATCATTAAAGATGCAAATTCAACCAATGATGATTGATTGTTTTTTACCTGTTTCAGATAGACTCAGGCATTTGGCATAAAACCTCAGAAAGACTTTCTAAAATGAAAAGGTTCTGATTTAAATACATACATAGGAGGTATTCCAAACTGCTGAAAAAATAGTGGACTCTCACTCTTCTAAAATCAAGGACCCCCTGGAGAATCTGACTAATGGTATGAACTTCTCTCTGGAGGAATACATATCTGCCCTGCTGGGTGAGTTTTCTGGGGCTGCCGTAATGAAGTGCTACACCTGAGTGACTTCATACACCAGAACTTCATTGTCTCACAGTTCTGGGGGCTACAACTCTGAGGTCAAGGTGTTGGCTGGGCCATGCTGCCCCTGAAAACTATAGGGCAATCCTTCCCTGACTCTTCTTGCTTCTGGAGCTCTGCCCTTGATCTTTGGCATTCCTTGGCCTGTAGGTGCATCATGCTGATCCTCGCTCTTTGCGTGGTGTTTTCCCTGTGTCTTCACTCATCCTCCATCTATGCACATTGTCTTGGTATTCAAATTCTGCTCCCCCTGCCTTTTTAAAATAAGGATATCATTTATACTGAACTGGAGCCCAGTCTAACATTTTCATTTTAAATTGATTATCTTGGTTTAGAACCTATTTCCAAACAAGCTCACGCACTGGGTACTAGGGGGGAAAACTTCATATTTTTTGAGGAAACACAATTCAACCTGCAACACCCATCCAACCCGTTTCACTATCCACACCAGGGTGCTAAGGTCTTGCCTCCAGAATGCAGCTTAAGGACCAGTTCTGAGAATTGTTGGAAATCTGTTGTCTGTGAGCAGCCCCCCTCATTAATTAGCTAGTGAGGCTCCAATGACAAATCAGAGTGACTCCCCCAAAAATCTTTCTGTTAAGAATATTAAGAAACTGTAAGGGGAATATTTTCTGAACTACTTGTCTTCACTTCAGTGTCAGAAGTATCACAACTGAGACATCCAGGAGACATCACTGATAGATATTGCCGTCTTTCCTAATGTGAACCCATGTCACAATTCATCTCAACAGAGATTACAAATAGATAGAACGCTGACTTCCCGATGGAATGTAAATGCTTTTGAAGTTCACCTGCTGAGAGCAATAAAGACTCCTTTAAAATCTCTTAGCAATAAAAACAATTTTACTTGTAATTTTATGTGACTATCGGCATTGAATCAGAGGTATGTCATATTATTAGCCTGAATTAACAAGTTTCTCCTTAATATCATATAAAAGTTATACTTTGTTCAGTTTCTACATTTTTAATTGCAAATAGTAATATTCCATTCCAGTAGCTAATATAAAATCTGAAATCAGAGAGGCATTGGTGTTCTGGTTACTAGTTGTTTGATGATGGATGCATTACTCATCTCTCCTCACTTGCAACTTTCTGATTTACAAAGAAAATAACATATATTTATATATATCATGGTCTTGATATATGTGGAGTAAGAATGATGATCTTTAAAGCACCCTAGCATATTAGTAGTATTTTCCACATATTTGTACAATGTGTACCTCAGTTTGCCCATCTCTGAAAATAAATAAATAATAAAAAGAGAGTGACAATACTTTTTATTTGTATGTGTTTGCTCTGCAAGTTAAGTTGAGTGCATTACATAGAAAAGAATCACTGTGTAACATACTGTGTTAGCCAGCACTCTCCAGAGAAACAGACCCGGTGGGGTGTAAATACACATAAAAGAGTGTGTATTATAAGAAATTGGCTACACAATTATGGAGGGTACGGATACAAATCTGTTAGCCTTTAGGAACAAGACTGCTGAGCAGACACTATACCATCACAGTTGCAGGGCAGAGCCTGGAAATCTGTTCTTTTAGGCTAGTTTCTTCCTGGTTCCTTCCCCACACCTGGTGGCACCTGCCCTCAGCCTAGGAGGTCTCTCCTAGCCCAGAGTCACAGTGCATCCACTGTGAGTTTCTATGAGTTAGAGCAAACAAGGTGTCCCGAGTCTTCAGGCCTCAGCTGTCTGGGGTTCAGACTCTGCTGTGAGGCAACACGAAGGCAGGGCCCCAGCCAGGAGAAGGAGGTTGTTAGAAGGTCATCAGAATTTTTTTTCCAAACCAGGAGGAAATAAAAGGCTGGGTTTAGAGTAAAAAGATAAGAGGTGAGACTCCAAGAAGGTTAAAATGCAAAAGAAAGAAAGAAAAAAAGAAAAAACAGAGAAGAACACTGACATTTGAAATTTTAGAGTATTAAAAGAAGCAACTGAGAGGGAAACTTGCTTACCAGGCATAATCTAATAAAACATGTACAGGAATATTGAGGAGGCAGCAATTACACTGTAGCAAGAGATTGCCAAGAT
Source organism: Tonatia bakeri (assembly GCA_004024845.1). Taxonomy (NCBI): domain Eukaryota; kingdom Metazoa; phylum Chordata; class Mammalia; order Chiroptera; family Phyllostomidae; genus Tonatia; species Tonatia bakeri. Next base: position 14,723 of record PVIA01009263.1, read on the forward strand.
GACGAAGTTACTTGCTGTTCACCATTTCAGCCCTGCAGGAATCCCATACGTGATAAGACTCCTGGTTAAGCTTAATATAGAACTTTCAAGATTAGGGTAACATGGGCTATTCATGAAACTGGAAAATAAAGGAAGAAGCTCTTGGGTTAATGTAGTGATTTTTGCAGCAGACTGTATCTTCACTAATTGACTGGCTAACTTAGTTATGATCTCAAATATACATCCTACTGTTGTGTTAGTGTCTGCTAATTACATAGCAGTGTGTCAAGTGGGTTGTACACACTGCTATGTAATTAGCAGACACTGTTGACTTGGGATTGACAATGTAATTGATGATTCGGTATTACCAGTGAGGCAGTGGCAAGGAAATTTTTCCAATAAATTCAGTAGCATACATCCATTGCCTGCATTTTTTTTCAGTTCTGTAGTTTGCATAAGTAGGCACCATAATAGTCCATCAAAAATCTGTTTAATTCCTGAGATAAAACTGTCATAGTCTTTTAATTAGTATCTCTTTGCACGGCTCTTTCTTTGAACATATTTTAAAACTTCTCCCATACTACATCTGTGTTGTAAATTTATAGCAACTTCCCTCATGCTTCAAATTAAAATATATATCAAAGAGAATCATTATTGGACTAGCCAGAACTTCCAGCAAACTCCCCTGCCAAAATTTTGAGATACTATCTCTGGGAGTATTCTCAGACTAATAAAGGTTTTTTTTGTTGTTGTTGCTGTTTTTTAAAAATATATGGGTGTGGCAACAGAAGCATAATAACCCTTATTCAGTTAAAGTTAGAAAAAAATATATTATTTGGATGTCATTTCTAGCTTAGAATACTATTCTGAAGATATGTGAATGCTTGAGTGTGTTTATGCATGCATTGTGCACATATTAATGTTGACTTTAAAAAAAAAGTATTTGTTTTCTTTTCTTTTTATTGTTGTTCAAGTACAGTTGTCTCCATTTTCCCACCACTACTTTCCCCCAACCCACCCACCGCCACCTCCCACCCTCAATCCTTCCCCTCTCTGGCTTTGTCCATGGGCCTTTATATGTATCCCTTGATGACCTTTCCCCTTCTTTCCCCATTATCTTCCTTCCCCCTCCCCTCTAGGTACTGTCTGTTCTTTATTTCAATGTCTCCAGTTTTATTTTGCTTGCTTGTTTGTTTTGTTGACTAGGTTCCACTTAGAGGTGAGATCACATGATATTTGTCTTTCATTACCTGGCTTATTTCACTTAGCCTAAAAATTTTTTATTATAATAACTACTCACTGAACTTGTAACATGTGATACACTTACTTTTCACAAAACAACATGTGTAAACCAAGCTTCAGAATGCTTTTAAAATGTGACTCCCCTTCAAATTTAATTCTCAGTGGAAATCTATAAGGTGCTAATTATGAATCAGGAAACTGACTTTCCAAGTACTTAGTGACATTCCCAGGATCCCACAGGTCTATCCACTTCCAAGGCTCATGTTCATCCCACTAGACCAGGGGCCAGACAGATTCAGGCCAAATTTGACTTGCTGCCTGTTTTCGTGAATATATTTTATTGGAGCACAGCCAAGTTCATTCATATACATGTGGCCTGTGATTGCTTTCACACGACAACAGCAGAGTCTGGCCCTTCCAACATAGACCACGTGGCTGGCAAAGCCTCATGTACTTACTACCTGGCCCTGTGAGAAAATTTTGCTGACTCCTGTACTAGACTGTATTGCCTGTTGCATGTTTGGGCTATTTTTAACAAGTAACAATATGACTATTTCCTTTAAGATAATGAGTAACAGCAAAAAAATATACACAAGTTTGTGTTCCTGTTACAATTGCTCAACTACCTAATGCATGAGGTTTATCCATGTCTACTTTGGAATCTTCATTGCAAACAAAATAAAACAAGTTTGATGAACTTAAATGGAAGAAGTTGTTAGATAAGCAAGAGCTTCTGAATGAAAAAGAAGCCCGGAGCACAAGGCCCAGGGTGGAACCTGAGGTGCTGAGCTATGGGGAGCCCAGGCCACAGGGCTTGTCCTTGAAGAAACAACCTTTGTGCTGTCATCCACGAGGACCCAGCGCAGCATCCAGGGTGCTCAGTGCTGTTTCTCTCCACAGTCTATGAGCAGGAGGAAAACCCTCTGAACAAGCCTCAAGATTGGAGGCCTAGGCCAAGCATCTACATGATTGTTCTGAAACAACATGACTGTTTAGACATCAGGAGTGAAGAGAAGAAACATGTGTGCACCCTATTTCCATCAGCATTGATAAGGAGGGGGCAGAACATGTCATAGGATGTTTTCCCAAATTGGAAGGATATGCAAATGCTGAGCTGGAAACTTCATCAATTTGCATTATACCATCTTTTGACTCTGTCATTCTATGAACCTACCGACTAAAATGCAAATATCCCCATCATTTACTTTCAGCTTTCGGGCAAAAATAATGAAATATTAACATTATGCACAACTTTTGATAGTTGTGAAGATAGAACCTCAGTACCCTGCAGAAACACACATATGCACACACACACACTAACTTCTAGATTCCTCCCCTTTTGTGGTAACTGGAAATGCTCCCAGGAGTATTCTAGTGTATTTATGAACAAGTATATTACCTTCTCCTGCAAGTGGTTACAAAATTACCTTAGCTCCCTTATGTCCTGGTGTTCCATAATCTCTCGGTGCCAACATTTTTGCCATTAGGTTGCACCAAGACATGCTCCCTTCACTTTGTTCCTTTTGCCAGAACCAGCTTTAAATCATTACTCCCTACTCCCTTGGCCACCATCCACATGGCTGCCATCTGTTACCTTTTGGCCATTCTCCTACAACCCCACTCAAGCTGCCACCTGCGTTGCTGGATGTGCTGGTTCGGAGGCTCCACCTACAGCTGCCTCTGGCTGTTGCTGCTGGCTAGTTTGCTCCCAGCTGATGTCTCTTTGCTCCGTTTAACTGATGGTCCATTAGTGGCCACTTCTCACCCTTCCTACCACAACCACCTTAAATAAATTTGGAAACATTTCCCTTCTCCCTGTATAAATCTTTTAAATAGCAGGTACATCGATTTTGAGGTTTAAAACTCTTTACTTGCACACACAATTTACCTTTTGCTCCCTAGATTGTATACACTCTGTCCAAAGGTTGGGTTGAGTTTGGCAGAAGTAACAGTGAGCACACAATACTCAAAACCATTATCCTCCTCTGATCTTCAGGATCTGTGGTGGGTTCCAACTTGTTGAATCCTTTTCCTAAAAAGAGATCTTTTCAGAGGTTTCTACAGTCCCCTTCTGAAAATTCCACCTAAATCAGTTAAGCTTCAAGTCCTGGGAAGTATTTGAATATGAAGGAGCCCAATCGTCTGCACTCTTCAAATTCCTTTACTGGGAGGCATGTTTGCCTCTGCATGAAACAGGTGATTTAAATATGCACCAGGTGTGCACACAGAACTCTGAATCTCATACCAATCTCTGTGTTCTCCATCAGGAAATTCTTTTTAAAATCTCATATTTACATTTCCCTTCATTGAAGCATGAATTCTTTCCATTGAAACATTTTAAACACAGAGGATTTTTAATCTTCTCCATCTTTTATATCTTCCTTCCACTGACTCAGAAATGAAGATTAAGTTTAAAAAAATAGCTAATTTTCGAAGAGAGGTTACTCTATGCCAGAACTTATTTTAAACACTCCACACAAATTAACCTTACAACCCTAACCACAACACTATTAGTTTTAAGCTAGATACTAATATTAGTATACCCATTTTACAGATGGAAAAGTTAAGGAACATAGAGTACATTTGTGACATAATAAAACATATACACTTGGTCTCTGGCCCTGGTTTTTGATTACCTTTAGTCTCTGCCCCCCATTTCCTGGCACACAGGTGCTAAAACCCTAGGTATCTCTTAAGTGATAACTGCTAGCTACTGAATAGCCTCAGGATGGGGGCTGGTTGCCAGGGAAACTCACCAGTGATTAAGAGGTTGGAACTTTCAGCCCCACCCCCTAACCTCCCAGAGGAGACAGTTCTGGAGTTTGAATTCATCACCAAGACCAATGCTTTCACCAAATGTGGCCATGTAATGAAGCTTCCATACAAATCTTCTAAATGACAGGGGTTCAAGGAATATCTGGGTTGGTGGATGGATATGAGGAGGAGCAAGGAGTGTGCATTTCAGGAGAGGGAATGGAAGCTTTTCCCCCCATAGCTTGCCCTATGCAGTTCATCCTCCGGAGGTTCCCGAGTTTTGTCCTTTTATAATAAATGGGTAATCTAGTTGGTAAATAGTTTTTCTGAATTTGCAGCACCATCCTGAGTCCTGTGAACCATTGTAGCCAATTATGAAATCCAAGGAGAGGGTTGCAGGAACCTTCCATTTGTAGCCAAGTTGGACAAAAGTTTGGGTAACCAGAGGACCCAGGACTTGCAATCGGCATCTGAGGCTGGGAGTAGGTAGGCACATTGTGGAAGTGATGTCTTAACCTTGAAATCTGACAACGACTCCAGGTAGATAGTGCCAAATTTAAACTGTAGGAAACCTGGTATCCACAGAGAATTAGAGAATTGTTTGATGTGGAAAAATCTCCCTACAAGTGGTGTACAGAAGTATTGAGTATAGAGTATGGAAAGCATATAGCAGGAAAACCAGTGAATGTTTTCCTTCTAATATGTCACTATTCAAAGTCACGCCATTAGTATGTGGCTGAGTCAGAAATCGGACCTGCGTAGTCTGACTCCAGAGTCTATACTTCTAAACACTATGCTTGCTGTCTTCAATAGTATGTGCTTCTCAGAGGACAGGTAAAAGCTGTTTAATTGCTTAGCTAAGTTCACTGTTAGTCATGTATTGTTTTTATTAATATAAATGAAGATGCAATGTTTGGTATAATTGATTTTGTGTTTTGAGTTCCTAACCAATAGAAAATATTTCATAATTATAGGATAAGTACTCTTATTTATATTATTATTTTTGTTTAGTTATGTTTCCCTATGTTGTTTCTTCTTTATGCAGTTATATTCTGAAATAATGCACATTTTACCCAAGTCTCACTGCTTATCTTGTTAACTATTGAATTTTCAATGTTTAGAAAAATTTCTGAAAAAACTTTTTTGGTGCCCAATAAATATTTGTTGAATAACTATATATTAATGAATTAATTAGTACCTTAGTATCGGGCACTGCATTATGTTAAGATTAAAAAAAGATAAAACGAAATAAGATTCTTGACATTGACATATAAAAAGGGCGCCATGATGTAAATGCTGAGATGGATACATTTAAAACACCAGGAAGCACAGAAGGGTGATGCATGTTTGTGCTTCCCAGACATTTGAAGAGGTGGAGATTTTAAAAACTAAATGACAGAACTTCAGTTTCTATTGTGCGCACACATATTCTCCCTTTTGCTCCTGTTCAAAGATGACCCTGTTAATGGTAATTCTACAGTGTCTGAGAAAAGCTGAAGAGAGATGGATTGTCCTGATGAATGCTTTACAAATTGAAACGTAAGTGGTCAGTGTGTTTTCTGGTTAGTCTCTGTAGCCACAGTCTTTGGTCTTCGTAGCAGTGACTAATTTCCTTTAATAGCAAAGAAAGGCTTTATTCCAAAGGGAATGTTCTACACCTATTTCAGCTTGGTTCACACTTAAGCTTTGTTATCTCTCTCTGCCATCGACTCTTGGCTGCCTGACTTAATGTTGGGTATTTTCTCCAGCTCACCCTGGCCTCAGTTGACAACATATCCTTCCTGCTTTACTGGGCAGGATGCATTCTGATACACTACATGCTGTTATTGTATCATGTTGGCCACGATATATTCTGTTAAACCATTTTAATGGAGATCCCTTTCACCTACTGTGTGCTATGGTAGATAAAGAAGAAAAGAAATCCTAGCTTCTATCCTCAAATATTTGACATATGGCTAAAAAGACTGAATTTATATTCAGGAAACAACTGAAGAATATTAAAAGTAAGTAATATAAAGGTGAATGTGTAGAACGTTTACAAACTTCACAAGGGAAACTTTATTACATCATAATCAAAGTGCTGAAAATTAAAAACAAAGAAAAAGCTCGAAAAGAACAAAAGAAAAAAGACATCATCTAAAGGGACAAAGATCTGAATGTTTGTGCATTCTTCATTCGAAACCATGAGTTAGAAGGAAATGTTAGAGCATTTATAAAGTGCTGAAATGAAATAAAGGAACTTTTGACCTACAATTCAATGTTGTGCAAAAATATCCTCCAGAAATAAAGGTGAAATAAAGAACACGAAGAGAATCCCTTGCCAACAAACCTGCTCTAAAAGAATTGCTAAAGGAATTTCCTCAAACAGAAGGGTAGTGATTCCAGCATGAAACTCGAGAGCTCAGAAATGAAGGAAGAGCGACAGAAATTGCCATATCTGGGTAAGTCTAACAGGCTATTCTTCTGCTCTTCAGTTCCTTAAAATATAGTTGACAATTGAAAGCAAAGTTAAAACATTTCCTCATGGGGATTTTAATGTATTATATGTACATTTAATATCTCAGACGACTGTAACATGAAAGGGAAAGGGTAAAAGGACCCATGCTATAGTTTATATTCCACTTGAAAGGGTAAAATATTGTTTTTAAGTATAATGGAAAAAGATGCAATAAAAATACTCTGAAAATTAAAATAAAATATGAAACTCTTCAAATAATCAAAAAGAAGGCATGATAATGAAAAACATACACTACAAACAGAAAACAAATATAAAATGGTAGACCTAAATTCAAACATATAAAATTACATTAAATATAAATGATCTAAACATACCAATGAAAAGGCAGGGGTAACAGAATGGATAAAAATGGCTCTGAAAATGGCTGCATTTTTATGTTGTATACAAGAAACTCACTTTAAATATTATTATATGGATAAAAATTAGAAAATAGTGAGCAGTATACCATTGAGGCCTGATGAAAGTCGTAATTGCCTATATTAATATTAGACAAGTTGCATTTCAGAGCAAGGGATATTACTAGTGACAAAGTGGGATTACTGCATAATGGTAAAGAGACACAACAATAACGAATAATAAATGTATAAATGCTTAAGAGCACAAGTTCAAAATTCATGAAGCAAGCCTGAGGAAACCATTGTGCCAAAGTTTTGCACATAAAGTTAGACAAACACCTGATGACCCAACACTGTTACTCTTGAGTGTTTATTCTAGAGAAATAAAAACTTGTGTGCACATGCAAATCTGTGCAGGAATGTGTATAACAGCTCTGTTCACGATGATCAAAAACTGGAAACAACCTTAATGTTTTTCAGCCAGTGAATGGCTGAAGCAACTGTGACACATGCCTGAAGTGAAACACCAATATACAACAAAAATGGAGGAACTGCAGATAAGCACAACAACGCGGATGACTCTCAACCCTATTATGCTCAGAACGTTACACTTTGCATGATTTCTTTTCTGTGTCATTCTTGAGGAGATTGAAGTGTAAGTAATGAGGAGCTCGTCATTGATTCTTGGAGTTTGGAGGCAGGGAGAAGATACAACCATAAAGGGAGAGCACAAGGAAAGTTTAAGGAGGTGATAACTAGTTTGAATCCTTATTGTGATGATGGTTAATGAATCTATACATGTATTAAATCCACAGAATAAATTCATAGAACTATACACTTCAAATTAAGTTTACTGTATCATAAATTAAAAATAATAAAATAAAATGTTAAACATCACATTTAGACTTCCCTAATCTGTTCTCAAATCCATGGATTATTCCATCCATACATATATATTATATGCCCATTGTTTACAAAATACGTTAGCTTCATTTTTATCTCTTGATATTGGAACAAGGTATTTTTTCTGCCTAAATTCTTTCAGTTTTACCTGGTAAATGTTGTAATCAAAATAGAGCTTATCTTTTTTAGAGCAAGAGAAAGATGTTTAAGAGAATTCTTGAGCATCTGAACGTGATGATGATATTCAATATCCTGACCATGGTAGTGTTTATACAAGTGGAAACATTTTTTCTAAATGCATCAATTAATCTGTGCTCTCTTCTACATGCATAGAAAGATATGAAATGAACATTAAAAAACAATAAACAATACACTAACCCAGTTCTTAAGACTCATTTAAAATGTGAAATCACTTGGCACCTTCCCCAGCTCTCTGCAGCGGCCACTCCTCCTTTAATGCACACATGGCGACCATTCTCACGGAAAATGTATGACTTGTCACATTTGATGTCACTTATGCACGTGTGTTTGCACACATGTGTATGTGTGCATGGCTTCCTCACTGCCCTGACTGAAAATAGAACAGTTGAACTTCCAGTTCTTGGCACTCTGCAAGCACAAGTCTCATGCCAACAATTAAGTGTTAAGTGAATACAGTGAAAGAAAATACGTACAGTTACGAGGCCCTGGTGTCTTCCTTCTGGCATCTCACCCTTAGCCATCCTGTCCTAGCTTGAACATATCTAATGCTGCATGATCAAAATAACTCTTTTTTCCTCCTAGTGATTCTTTGCTTGAGTGCAAATAACACTAACCCAATTGTCCATGGCAGGGCACCTGTCCCGTCGCATGAGACAGGCACACAGACACATCCAGGCCGAGGGTTTTTGAGATGCAGATATTGGTAGGGGGAAACATACTGATCCAGTGTGTCATAATTTTATAGGCAGGGTCACTGGAAATGTCCTTGGTCTCTAGAAATATCCTTATGTTGGATTTTTACAGTTTTTCAGAAATGAACTTGTTTGAGGTGTGGACCTTGAGCTAAAGAATTTGTTATATCTATTCTAACCAGGTAGGTGAAATTATTGTGACTTAAAAAAGCCTCTCCCTGGGCTTTGGTGGGATTAATTACTGTAGTTGGTGCTACTGTGACATTCTATGGAAAAATCCTATTGTGGATTTAACTGCCTCCCTGCCTCCACGTCATGCTTCATGGCCATGATTAATCCCTATAATGGTTACTGTATTCTTTTGGTGATTTTAGGACCAATGATCATGTTGGCCATATTAATTTTTGTTGACAGTTTTCATTTCTCTTTATGTTTGATCCCTGAAAATCATTATTTAGGGATGATCTCAATTGAAAGGAGAAGACGAAATGTGTTTTAAGAAAACTGTGTGCTTCCTCTCTTGATCACAGGAGAGGAAGAAAAGATTTGATTCATAACAACTCTATTTATTTCCATCAAAACTAGTGTCCCTTGACCTTTGATTCATGTGCCATAGGTAAAAAAAAAAAATTGGTTTGATCTATCTAATCAAAAACAGATCAAAAGGATAAACTTTTTCAAGTGAATACTGACTATTATTCTAGGTCAACAATCATGTTAAAAAGCATTAAACTTCCAAAGAGTATAAGTTGAGATATTTCAGCAAATTTGAAGAGTCACAAACTGTAAATTTACAACAGAAGCTGAACTCAGCTTTGTTCTCAAGCCCCAATGTAATGCCTACACATTATATAAAACTCTAAGCAATATGCAGAATTCCATGTAGAGAGCAAGGCCATGCTTTGAGACTGAGTCACCTGCTTTTTTGTGCTATAAAAGAAGGAAATAAATGCTTGCTACTAATCTGGTTAATATGTATAGAGAGTTTTTTAATGGATGCTTAAAAGTAATAATAATTAGAATAATAATACTAAGATTTTAGAAAACGTATTTTATCTTCAAAGCATTTCACAAATGTGCCAGTAGTTAATCTCTGCACCCTGAAAGCAACTTGCCCAAATATTTTGTTTTACAACAGATGCATTTCAGAAGGGTTTCACTCATCTTTACATTTTGGGGGGCATAACTCCTTGTGTTTAAAAAAACAGGCTGCAGAAAATAAAATCCATCAAAGCCTTTCTTTTTAATGCAAATAAGCTTCTTTCTATTCTTCCTAGAAGAAAGAAATGTTCAGTTGGAAATGAGTATAAGCCTAACTCTGTTGAATCTAAGTAATAAGGGTCATTTTGTGTAGGACTGAGGTTTAGCTGTTCTTTCTCCACTCAGGCCCAAAGAAATGGAAATAGGCTTAAATGGCAAAGGGCTTCGTAAATATATTTTTACATACTTACTGCTGTGCAGAAATGAAATTCATTTAACATAAATGTCTTTACTGAAAGTGCCCATTTAGTGGCACTGAGCTGGACCTTATTTTGATGGAGTCGAGTCCTTTTTTCTAACAGCTTCTGGAAAAGCATTTTCAGAAAATATCCAGAGCCGAACTTACAGGAGAGCACACAAGTGTTAAGTGGAAGAATCAAGAATCTAGGCCGCCTGCAGCAAACGCTGGGCAGTGAAGAGGCTGATCCTCTGCTCTCCGTCTCCTCATCCTGCATTTAATGAGACGCACAGCGAGCACCGGGCCAGCCGACTGTACAGAGACACGAGATGCCAGCCTCACAGTCCTTCTCTTTCTTCTTCCTTACAATTAAATAACCAATGCATGTTAATAATTGAGATACTGAATCTAGATAAATAGGGAGGATAGAAAGGCCAAAATCTTCATCCTTAACAGAAGCAACAGTACTCAATTCTTCCAAACCTTCCATAAATATGTTTTACTTTACAAGATTCTCACTTGTAAAATTTAACTTTTTTAAACATCTAGTTTGTATCATTATTAGTTTTCATGATAATATAATTATATATACCATTGCTGTAATCTCACATGGCATTGTATTTGTTAATGTTATTTACTAGCTGTAAAGATCCCCAAATTTTCAATATCATTGAAATCATCTGGAGGATTGCTTTAAAATATATGATTATAGCCTATCCGGATGTACTACTGCCTTAGGAATCTGTATTTCTAACAAGCTCTTCAGGTTATTTGGGAAAACGATGCTTTAACTCATGTTTTGTATGTTTCATTCAATATCTATTAAAAATAACTCTAATATTTCATTTCATTTATTCATTATGTTGCAGCCTAATTATTTTCTTAGTTCATATGTTAAAAAGTGGAATTACTTGTTTATAAAGTATGCACATTTTCAATCTCTTAGCATATATTGCCAAACTATTCTTAATCAGGCTATGATAACATGTTTTTAGAACTAAGCTCTGGTTGTCTGAATCAAAGGTAATTTGTGCAGGGTATTTGGACATGCTTCCCTTTGGTGGCATTGTGCTTCCAGAACAGGACTTCCATCTTTAAATCAGTTTTAAGTTTTAAACTCAGTAACAAGCAATAAAAATGTTGAGTTGAATTCTAAAGCAGGTCCAACTCATTTTGTAGGAAAAATCAAATTATCTAAGTTAGAAAATAATTCCTTGTTTACCTCCTTCCTTTTTCAAAATGTGAATATTTTAAATATGGACCTGAGATATTTTTGAAAGTAAAATTTTGAGAACTCTCCCAATCTAATACTCTTTAAATTTGGTTTTTCAGCAAGCCATGTGGGGCATTATTTAAAAAACAGGTTTCCAAGCTCACATGAATCGGTCAAGCAGATGTCTGGAAGTCTGCTTGTGTCTACACCCCCTTAGATGTTTCTCGAGCACCGTGAGGCTGGAAAACCTCTGCTCTGGCTCATGCTCCTGCATTCATGGATGAGAAAAACAGCCCAGGTGGATTCATTGTTTGGCCCGATGGCCCATGCAAGTGAGTGACAAAGCTGTGATGAAAAGCCATATCTCTGTCTGTGGCTACAGTGTTCTTCTATTACACTGCATCTATGATTAGGTCTAAGCAATTATCCCCCAAGCTATTTTTATAAATTGAATTATTCTTAGAAATATAAAATTTTATAAAATAGTTAATACTATTTTACAACCAATAAAATAGCACTTAACCTAATGCTCTTGGGTTTTATAAGTAAAATTAATAAGTTAAATAGAGACAAATAATTCAGAACTTTGTCCAAATATATAAAGTATTTCACTTAACTGCCTACTATACTCTCTAATTAGCTCTTACTTAAAATGTGTCCTTTAATTCTTCTGTGTATATAAGTGAGAAAGCCTCATTTCTGTGCTAATGGCTTCAAAGATTTTTCTCTCATATTTATTCAACTCTTCCTCTCATCGGAGCACATGTGCCAACTCTGGAGGAACCCAGGGGTGACAGGAAGGAGGGAGCAGGAGGCTTTCAAAGAGCATCAAATATATGAAACTTCAATTACTAAGTCTAAAATCTCTGAGTTCCTTTATCTTTCTTACCAAGGAAGTTTATTCTGAGTGCACAATCACTCTGTTTTCTTATTCCTCCTTATCTTTTATGCTTTAAAAAGTATGTGGTTATAGACTGATTTATATTATTGAGTTAGATAAGTTCCTAAACAAATATATATTTTTTGTGCCAAGAAAAGCTCTGAAGTTACATTTACTCTGTGTAAGCAATTTGACCTGCTCACTTGGGATTGCTCAGGTGAAACCCTATTTTTGTGTGCTATATATCTCTTTAATGTTACACAATTTGGGGGCATTTCAATTTTGAGCCAATATTTCCATTACTTTTATCTTTCTCAAAGGAATCCTATTTTAAATTGGAACTCCTTACAGTTGGTGTCGCCTCACCGAACAACTGTGCTCCTTCGGAGTGACGTGAAGGAGGATAAATAGTGTTTTCTATTCTTACTATGACCAACGCTTCCTCAGTGATGTATTTGGAAGGGATAAGTTCATTACATGAATTATCCAAAATCTGAGTTGTTGAAGATATGAACTCATGTAATTTATTCAAGTTTAAAATTTTTTAAATGTTACTTTTGTCAAGATTGTGTGTGCTTATGTGTGTGTGGTGCCAATATACACACAGACAACATCAGGAAAGCAATGTATTGAAGGCGTGCTTTTATATATGGGTACTGATTAAAGTGTCAGTCTCACATGCTCTATGTACCTCAGATAATACATGTGTACTTATGCATATGTGTAGAAGCACACATTTTACTAAACTAGTTATTGAAATGGAAATAAAATATTTTGAATTCCTAACACGCACAGGTGTATCCAGTTACACGTCCTTCAAGCCTCTTAACTTCAGAATGTTAAAAACTGAGTCTTCCCATTGGTCCATCACATCCAAATTCACTTCCCCTCTTCTAAGCTTCCATAAATGGCATCATCATTGTTCACCACACTCTCCTCAATACATAGAAAGTTATCAAGACCCAAATATATTAATTACTAAATATCCCTTGTGGCTAGATTTTCATCTAATTGTATTTCAAGAAATATAAATTTTGTGGGATGTTAACAGGTGTTAGCCACAAAAAAGACGAAGAGGAGATAAAGACAGTATGAATTTGGGGGTAATTATATTTGGAGAACATCACAAATTAAACATATTTCTTAATTTCAGGTTTTTGGTGGAAACTTTAAAGAATTACAGAATAGATACCATTTTAAAATTAGCTTCATCAAGGAAATATTTCACTGAAACCTTTTGGGAAACCCTGTTTAGTCTATTTCCCTATTTGCTGGATCTCTACTACTCATCAAATCTTTGTTTTCCTTTACTTGTTTTCATTGAAAGCTGACAGCTCTCAAATATTATCTTTGACTTTATATGAATTCTGGCTGCAGCCTACACCTCTCAGGCCTCACTCTCACCCCAAGCTTCCCAGCTCTGTCAGACTGAACTCTCTGCAATTAGAGTCTCCATTCAAAATCTCTTCATAGCATTGAAGGCCAAGTCCAGATGCCTTAAAATGAAAAGTAAATTCTTCATGGTCTCATATCTTTGACTCTGATTTGGGAAGAGCCCCAAAACTTGGTGCCAGAAATGTCCTATGCTTTTATTCTCCTGCATATTTGCACATATGCCCCTAGGGTTTCTCCATCCAATGTCAGGCTAGCTAATGCTCAGCTTTTGTGAGTATCCTGGTGAGTACTTTCTCAGGGTTATATTTTCTGAACCCCTCCCGGTCCCCTGGAAGTTGGACTTCTCACTGCCTTCACCTCACCATCATACCACAGCCTGACCTACCCTACAGCGCTGAGCACTGAGTGAATTGTAATCATCAATTTACCTATCCCTCACCCCCAACAAGGAGCTTGAAATTCACCTTTTTGTGAAGATCTTTTATAATTTGCATTTGAATGTAATCCTAAACAATGCACATAAAAAATATCCTGGGAATATTTTTCAGAAACAAATATGAAAAATGACACAGGTGAATAGAAGAAATGGAAGCTTAGAAATAAGGCAAAGTTTGTTCTTCTTTATGCCCAGTTATCGCATTGCAGTTTTTGTTTTAATGATTAATTTTTAAGTGTTGATAATAGGGCAAGAAAGGACAAATATTTCGGGTCACCCATTATGTGTTACATTGGTGGGCGTTCTCCATATTTATCTCTTTGAGCGGCAAATGCAGCGTCCGAATTTTAATGAATCTCCACTTCTGTGTTTCATGGGTCGTCCCTAGAATTTGTCTGATATTCTAGATTCAAAATCTTCCAAATCTTTAATTGTATGTAGTATAAAAATTCGTTTAATTGAGTTATAAATAATCAACACTGGATAAAATATTCAGATCCCTTGACTTTGAATTTTCCCTTATTATTTTTAAATAATTTTATTTTAATTATTGTTCAAGTACAAGTATCTATCTTTTACAAATTTCCCCTTACTATTACATAAAGTGTCAGAGTTGAAAGGTAATGTAGAAGCATCTAGGCGCCTTGGAAATAAATGACCGTTGCTTTTGTACACTTTTAGTAATCTCTATTTGACTCATGTAGCCTGACGAGTGTTCTCGGATGCTTAGCCCCTTAAGAGGCTTCGGTTTCTCCATCCATCTCTATTATAGCATTTATCCGAGACTTCACATGTGTGATGTCAATAACCAATTGCAATGTACTTGAAACGTCCATAATGCTCAGACTTTTGAATTCAGCCATGTGGAAGTCTAAATAAACAATATCTTTAGATAATTCCTGGTCTCCCTAATTATTCTGCTTATTCTACTTTTGCACCGCAGTTTATGCAACCTTAACAATGCTGTTAAAGCTGAATCCTGTCATGTCATTTCTCTTCTAAAAATGCTGAAATGGCTCCTCTTTTCAAAATTAAACCCAAAGTCTGCCTTAGGCATATAAAATCCTACATGGCCAGGCCCCCTCCATCACCTTCAGCCTTTCTCTCCTACTGGTCTTCCTTTAGCCATGGAACTCCAAGCTTCCTGGCCTCCTCCCCATCCTCTGAACCTGGGAGCCGTGAGTCCAAGGACTCCTCTATCACCTGGACAGCACTCCTCAGACATCCATGTCAATCATTCTGTTATTATCTTCAAGTTTTGCTCTAGCACCAACTTATTGAGGAAACAACTACTCTGTTTAAAATGGAACCCCCTCATGTCTCCAATTTTCCATTTCCTTCCTCTGATTTTCACATAACACTTATCATCCTAAAAATGTACAGATCAATTCTTATTGTGATTGCCAGTATCTGCCTGCTAGAACATAATGTCCGTGAGAACACAGATTTATATCCAGTTGGTTCACAGTGTGCCCATTCTTACAACAGTAAGTGTTTAAAATACACTTTTTGCTAACATAAACTTATCCTAAGTTTTAGGCGCCTGTGTAGAACTTGGTTTCAGTGAGGGAAGTGACAGAAAAGAAGTCTGGACACATTTTTTTTTTTTTTGTATCAAAACTCCTGGAACAGAGCTTTCTAATTTTAGCAGAGATCTCTTTGTACTCTAAGCCATCTAAAAATTGAGAATAGCAGCATTCTGTAATTAAATAGAGATGCAACAGAATTGGTTGACTATTCCCAAAATTTCTGTCTCTTCTCTAGAAGTTGTGTTTATTTTACATTATAAAAATCTGTTTAAATTATTCCTTTGCAATTACTTCCTCTCAATTCCCAGATTAATGTTCTTGGTCAAGCTATTCTTAGGCTGTGTTACATAGTACCACCATGTCCTCATAGCCCCTCTCTGTTCCTGGAGCCATAACTGTCCCATCTTATTGGAATCACTGATGGTTTCATCACACCTCTAAGGGCCCACACTGGTTTTGTTTTCTCCCCATGGTATCCACGCTGGCAAGTACATTTCCTCCTACAAAATGGTTGACAAATAAATGGAACTTACATAAACCATCGCAATAGTCTCCCATCAGCTTCTTCTGACTTTAATTTCTCCACTGTTCCTCCCACCTGACGTTCTGCAGAAACAGCATTACTAAAAAAATATATAATGTGTTTAATTCTCTTTCCTGCTAACAGTCATTTATTACTACAGGAAGAATCAAAATCTTTAAATATCTCCATAATAAGATCCCAGACTTCCTTTGTATCTTTCATTCTTGTGATTCATTCTGCATCTCTTATATCTTTGTCACAGCCCAAACACCAAAAATGTTACCTCCTCATAACAAAATGCCTTTACACATACTGTTGGCCCCGACTGGAAGGTAGTGTAGTCACCTCCCAACCATTGTGGTCTTGCAGGTTCTTTGTGGTTGAGTAATGTTGTAAGTACAATGAGAATCCCACTTCTTCTCCTTCTACCAGCTCATGGTCTGACCCCATGACACTTCAGATGATATGTATGAGAGTTTTTGTTTTACAACTGGTACAGATAGGTTGACTGTTTCCAGGCCAGAAAGGGAAAACTTCATGATGGTGACCCATTCCACCCTCCTTGGGTCCCAGTTCTGAAACTGCACAGTGAAGGTTGGTTAGGATCATGTTTGATTGAATTATTCCTGAGAAAATGTGTAAGGCACTTGGTGTAACATAGCCTTGGGGCCAGTGTGCCAAAGAGAAAAGGCAACTGAGAAGGAGACCATCCTCACCTCACAAGTAACCAGAGCTTGCTATCACTGCTGATATTTCACATGGGCATTTCTGTTCTCCTGGGTCAAGTCCAACAGTGAGCATTCACCACATGGACAGTGGGGCAAAGGGTGAAAAGAAAACAGGAAACATGCTTCAGTTTGAGCATAGCTGATTGAATAGTATGATGGGATGTGTGAGGTATGCTCCTGGGGACAACCAGAAATGACCAGACTACACCTGAAAGTGGTGAAGATCCTGTAACCAAACCGATGGAGACAAGGGCAACCTGCTTCATGTAAGCTGGTAAAAATGGGAAACGGACATATTTTACGGCAGGTGAGGTCAGGGCATTCAGAATATAGACAAGCTCAGTTCAAGTGCATGTCTTCACCAAAGCCTTTATTGAAATCTGCTGTCTCTACCATCCCGTCTTTGTGAAAAATGTCTCATGTGTCACTGTTTTAGTCCTAGATTCTGCATACACTAGCTGCCTCCTTATTCCTAAACAAGCACCCTTGTCCTCAGAGCTTTGAAATTTGCACTTCTGCTTTAAACTTCTTTTCCCTCGAAGGCTTGTGTCATCAGCTCTCTCACCCACTCCGGGTACTTGTTAAAAAGGCACTTCAGTGAGGCCTTCCCTAACCACTTGTCTGTATCTTCCACATTCCCAATCAATATTATACAATATATGTCACTTCCATGTGTTTTTTTTCCTGCCTAGGCACTAATCACACATGCCTGTGCATGCACACACACAAATATAATATTCTTCACTTATTTATCTTGATCACTGTCTGTTTTAACCATAAGAATTCAAGTTTTACTGAGACCAGAGGTTCCTTGCATCTGTATTTCTGACTGCTGCATCCTCACTGGTGAGAACTGTATACAACACATAGTCTCGAAATGCTTGCTGAATAAAGTAAAGATCAGTCTGAATGTCTGCTTCCTCGACTAAGCAGTGAGCTCCTTTTTGATGGAAGTGGAAAGATTTTGTCTTCTTTACCTCTCACCCCTTTCACCTAACACAGTCACTGTGCACAGAAAGTAATGACTAATATTTGGTCCTTCTTTTTGTCAACAAAATCTCTATTGAGATCCCTCCATTCTATTTGTTTTGAAGACTGCTTTTCTGCCGTGACATTTGTACAGTTGGAAATGTCTTTTGGTGATGCTTCATTGGATTTTCAAAACTCTAGGCATAAGAGATTGTTACTCTCATTTCACAGCAAGGGATATTAAGACACATGAGAAATGAGACCCACATTTAAGTCAGTGACAGGGTCAGGATTCAAGTCCAACATGGGCGTGGTGTAGGATCCCCTGAGTCGTACACGTTCCAATGACTTGCTCTTGGGTGAGTGTGTTAGAGGAGAGTAACAGCTGTTTGTTTTCATCAGGGAATCAGTTTGTTGACATCTGTCTTTTCCACAGACAGAAGGAATCTGTGGGTGTTTTTCCTTAAAGTAGAGAAGAAAAAAAACAATTCTCATCACTAGAAATATTTGAAAATTAACTACATTTAAGAGTGCAGTCAGTGAGAGTCATTGCTTTAATTCAAACCACCATAAACTGTGTTAAAAGAACATAAAAATGCACTTGTCCCTGTTCAAAAACTGGGCAGCATATTTCCAAAGTTTCTTAGCAAGGAGAAATGTAGAAATAAAAAATGTAAATCCGTGCAATATACCTAAAAAATTAGCACCCATTTCCAAACATCTTGCTAGTGAGAATCTTCTAAGAAATATTTATTCATAAATATTTATAAATAAATTCTCAAATTTTATGCAAAAACAGTGTATTTATTCACAAGGCAAGAATCTTTCTTCTAGGCACTGATCTTGAGAAGGATGAGTGGAAGGACTGGGGAGAAACTACAGTCATGGGAACAAATGGCAGATAACTGGAATGGTTTAGGTGAGTGTTTACTCAACAAATAAGTTACTCATCATCCTCCTTACCAATAGGGATATCCTGGTGAACAAGGCAGGCATAGGCTCGGCCATTAGAGGGCTTGTCAAACTGACCAGTGAGCCGGAAAAAGCACGAGGGACACAGCTCAAGGACGAGAAAGGTGCTGTGAAGATGTATGTTCTGGCATGGCCTAACAGGATCTAGCATGCTCTGACCTGAAGCCGTGGCTGGAGAATTGAGAAGAAGAAGTACATCCAATACATGTTTAGAATGTAAATCAAAACAAGCCTACAAAAGGGGGAGGAGGCCAGGTTGTAAGAGTGTGAGAAAGGTAGAGAGAGAACTACTTCCCTCTAGCAGTGTGCCAAAGATTCTAGAAAACCTTGCCACACCTATCTTTATTATTGTTCCCTCACATTTATTCTTCAGCATTACATCACCAGCTTTCATGGAATCTCTTATCTGTGTGGTTTGGCTGACTTCCTCTGTCTGGAGTCACATCCCTTTCTTCTCCCCCTGGCTACATCTTCCCAACAGCTCTTCAGTTCATCTCCGTGATGACCACCTTCAGGAAATTTCTCCGATTGAACATTCCCTGGCGCTCTCATAGAGTTTTGTTTATCTAGCTGATGAGATTAGAGTCTCTGCAGACACTTTTCCCATAAACCAGGGTAGGTTTTACCTGTGTTTGAATTCTGCTTGTAATGTTCATGACTGGAAGTTGTTTGCTTTTGCTTTACTTCTCCTCTCTTCTGGCGATTAGAAACCATACATTTCCGTAGCCACTGTTTTCCCTTTTGATCTTCTTTGTACCTGGTTGGTGTTTGTTTGGCTTGGGTTGGCTATTTTTGTTTTACCCCCCTTTTCTTTCCTCTGGGATACTTTTTAAGAATTTATTGAGCAGTCCCTGCTGGCTGAGCTCAGTAGTGAATAGGTATGACTCCGTTAGCTGAATATTTATTCCAAGAGAAGCCAGTAACTCCTGCTGCTGCTCTGTGAATGTGTCCTATCACTGACTCACTTCCAGACCTGGAACCCTGACCTTCACAGTTGAAGCATCATATTTCTTCATTTTTCCATGGTGTGTAATTGAGGTGGATGGGGCTAGAGATGTACCTGTAGGAGCTGATACGTGACATTTTCTAGCCTCACTTCCTTTCCACACATCACTGCATCTTTTCATGAACCACCCCTGCCCTATTGAATCTATTTCTTTTGTGAATAAGAATATGAGAAGATACTTCAAAAATGATTCAGTGTATGCAGTCACATATTCCTAGAATTTCTACTCCACTATGCAGTCCGGCACTCACACCGTTGACTAAAACATTGTCCTTGTCGTCAATCAGGAGCAATTGACACAAGTTGGCATTGTTAAGTGTTTACTCATTCACTGAATAGCAAGTAATCCTACTTGAGCTGAGAAGGTACATGTTAAAAGTTGTAAGTAAAAAGCAAAATAACATACACAGTAGTCCAATATGATAATTTAAGCCTATATGATTTAAAACTAAACCCCAATGGATTAGTATCTTTTTCCTAAACATATATTTACTGATATTTTAACTTTCTTTATTAAAATGAAATTTTAGGAGACTTCTCCTCTTTTTTATATCTTTTTATGGAACATATATTGATACTTTAATGTCACAAAAAATAAAAGGGTCATTTAGATATAGATACACAAAGGAGGTGTGTCCAGAAAGTATCAAGCCACACACCATGAACAATAGAGATATTTATTGAAGAAGATGTAAGATACAAGAAACAGTGTACATAAGACAATAATGTCTCAGCCCCCTTCAAAGTAGGCACCGTGTGACCTCACACAGTTCTCCCAATTGCCATCAGCTGTCCCATTGTATTTTCCTGAATCTCACTGATGGTCTGAAATCTCTTTCCTTTCAAAGGTGATTTTAGTTTTGGGAAAAGCCAGAAGTCACAGGGCACCAAGTCTGGGCTGTAAGGAGGGTGAGTCACCTGGATGATTTGCTGTTTTGCCAAAAAAACTCTGCATGAGACATGATTCATGAGTGGTGCACTGTCGTGTTGAAGCTGCCAGTCACCAGTTGCCCACAGCTGCAGCTTTCTGAATCATCCCAATAGTTTCCATGAAGGAATGTTCAAGCTTAACACAAAATTTGATTAAAATTGTTTTGCTCTACTTGCTCAGTCATTTTGAATGTGACAGCCACACAGTACACACACTCACTCAACCCCCACTGATGAGCACAATGAAGTTGTCATTATTCATGCACGTGCATTCCAGCCCACTTTCCTTGGCTGCCAAGTTATATCTATGTCTCACAAACTGTTATTGTTATGTTAACAATAGCTAGACATTTTGACCTCTGTAAAAAGCATATTTATTTTCTACACAAATAAAAAAATAAATCTCTTATAAACTGCTTCTTTAATTAAATGGGCAATGCCAGGACAGTTGTACTGGAAAAGGATACTATTGTATAGTTTCATTTCACAATGTTCCCATGTAGATTGAAAAAACAAACAGCTAATGAAATGTCACTTTTTATTCTGATCATAGTTACCACTCATCATTTCTAATTGATTAACCATGGACAATAAAGGTGAAAAGAATGAGTTTTGCTAGTGCTTCTCCATGACTTGTTTATTTGACCTCCCAAAACCATCCTGTTTTGGCTACACATAGTCATGACTTTTATTATTTGATTAACACCAATTTTCTCACCCCTATTAACAAAATATATATTAGTGTGAAAGTTCTAAAACATCTTAAGTTACAAATAAATGCTCTTTAAGCACAGCTGGCATTTAAAAAGAATCAAAACTTTTTTTTTTAATAGGAATAGTAAGATTGCATATACAATAGTGCAGAAATTCATGAAAAGAAAGAAAATTTAAATTTGACTTGAACATCTCTTGTCGGATTTTGTGCTTTTGTCGAACATGGATCCTGCAGATCAGTGCATAAGACTTTCAGATGTGTGAATGTGCCATAAATTGTCCCCGTTTTTGTCCTTAGCAAAGGCCCTGCCCTTCATTAGCACTCTCATCGGTCACTCTCTCGTCTGTCCAGTGTCAAGCTAACTTGCACTTATCTTTCAGATGCTCCTGCATTATCACTTGGTTCACAAGGTCTTCGCTGACTACCAGGATTATTATTGCCTGAAATTCACCAACAAACAGTTTCTTCACTGATTGAAAGAGCCCCTTTCCTGTGGTTCTCCACTGAAAGAACATCCACAGACAGAAGGGAAGTTTTCAGAAGGCATTCTCGTTGTTCACAGATGTTACCTAAATTGCCACCACTCACCTAGCTGAGTATTTTCACATAGTCAGTGCTCAATAAACAGATGGTGAAATATAAAGAAATAAATACCCACTTTTCTTATAATTTGACATGCTAACTATACTATGTTTAAATTTATTTTTAACAATTTTCCTTCATGAGAGGAAAGTCCTCCACCATTCACTCTCCTAAGTCTTTGTTAGATTCACCCACACACAGAATTGAGAATAAAGTTGAATTTTCTTTTTATAGTCTTTCTTTTTTATTGTCATTCAGTTACAGTTGTCTCGCCTTTTTCCCCATTGCTTTCTTCTGCTCCACCCCCCCCACTCCCACAGTCAATCCCTTCCATTGTCCATGCTTATGAGTCCTCTACTCATGTTCCTTTGTTTGTCCCTTTCTCTTCTTTCCCATTATCTTCCTCTCCTCTTGACTCTTGTCACTGTCAGTTTGGTTTTTATTTTGAAAATTCTGGTTCTATTTGCTCATTTGTTTGTTTTGTTGATTAGGTTCCACTTATAGGGGAGATCACATGGTATTTGCCTTTCACCACCTGGCTTATTTCACTCAGCGTACTGCTCTCCAGTTCCATTCACGCTGCTGTGAAGGGCAGGAGCTCCTTCTTTCTTTCTGCTGCATAGTATTCTGTTGTGTAAATGTACCACAGTTTTTTA
The DNA here is from genome assembly GCA_004024845.1 of Tonatia bakeri. Classification (NCBI taxonomy): domain Eukaryota; kingdom Metazoa; phylum Chordata; class Mammalia; order Chiroptera; family Phyllostomidae; genus Tonatia; species Tonatia bakeri. Next base: position 37,319 of record PVIA01009263.1, read on the forward strand.
TCCACTCATTTATTGATGGGCACTTATGTTGTTTCCAACACTTGGCCATTGTGAATAGCGCTGCTATGAACATTGGGTGCATGTCTTTTTGAATTGGTGATTTAGGGTTCTTAGTGTAAAATCCCAGCAGTGGAAACACTGGATGGAAAGGCAGTTTCACCTTTAGTTTTTTTGAGGAAATTCCATACTGTTTTCCACAGTGACTGTACCAGTCCGCATTTTCACCAACAGTGTACTCAGGTTCCCTTTCTCCACCACTTCACCAACACTTGTTGATGTATTAATGATGGCCATTCTGACCAATGTGATTCTTTTTCTTAGTGTCATATTTTTACCTCTTCCCAGAACAGTGTTCCTCACTCTACTCTGCTTCGTTTCCACTTATTTCCTTAATAAAATTGTTTTATGAGTCCTGAATTTATGAGGGTCTCAGTAGAACACTGGCTACCTCATGTAAGACCTATTCAGTGGCTGCCAGGTCTTGAGTAATGGGCAAGACTTTCAACAACAGCAACAGCAGCAACAACAAAACTGATTTCAAACGATGGCTTCCTTGTTTCTCAATGTTGGGCCTTTGACAAGTTATTTAACATCTAAAGACTTTTCTTACCTGCAAAATTGATAATTACAAAAAATCTGCAAGACTGATGTGAATATCAAATGTTTTGTGTGCAAATTATCCAGAAAAATTCATTTGTATTTAGTAGGTTATTTCAAAATAAAATTTTCATTAGTGTTAATAATATCATCTAAAAGAGAATATTAAATCAATAGCATCCGTGCATTTGTTTTAACAAAGTGCTACCATATTCTCCCAAAATTAAGCATGTGAAAAGATGACCAAGGCAAATATAGTCAGTCAAACGGGGGTCTTAGGATCCCCAAATAAACTCATATATGTTGGCATACACTCTTATTCCTACTTTCCTGAATGACAAAATATCCTCTACTTCCAGTTCAACTCTTTAAATATTATGCCCATTGCTTGTTTAATTTCTACCTTCTGATTTCCTTCTGTTGAAGTGTAACATAGAAAGCTGAAAGACTATTTTGGTATATTACTTGAAGTTAAAAGGATTGAAGAATAAAACTGTTTTGTTTCACGGAGCCTGGGGGGACACAATATATCAAATGAATGTTAAGCAAGTAAAATCTAGCAATGCATTTGAAGAAAGCAAACCAGACGGTCTTTTGCCTTACACATGCAGACAAGTACGCTTATGTCCAAGTCTTCTACAGTTGAATCTCAGATTGAAAACATGTTTTACTCTTAGCTTGGAAATAGTGAATAAAATGTTCATTTTAATCCTACAAATGTTTGGTAAATCAAAATCTCTGTCACAATACTCATTGCCCAGAAAACTACTAATACTACCTAAAGGACACCTGTGATTTATAAATTTTGAAATGGTTTTATGCTTCAAGTTAATTAATTTTTGTATGAGAAATACATAGATATGAAATAATCATTATTTCCAGATACATAAAATGAAGAACAAAGATTGTTACACTGGATTTAAAGAAACCCAACTACACCATACTGTATACTAACAAACATCAAATATAATTTTACAGAAATGTTGAAAGTAAGTGTTGAAAGCTGTATACACTACCATTTAATATTAACTAAAATGAAGCTATAAGTCTACACTAATATGAGAGACAGTAAGCTTTAAAGCAAGATAATGTCCAAAGAAAAAGAGAGACATTTTATGTTGATTAAAGATTTAATCTATATATGCACATGCATCAAATAACGTTGCTTCAAAAAACAGTTTATGAGTTGACAGAGCTAGAAGAAAACAGTAAGAACAAAGAAGATATTAATAATCTGATTAACATACTTTACCTAATAGTGTTGTGACCAAAACTGACAGATTATACAACTTTTAATTGTCCCTAAAACTATACTAATATTCATCATATGATAAGCCATACAACAGTTTTCATGAAATTTCAAATAACTCAAAATAACTTTGAATATTCATATGACCACAAAATAATTAGACTAGAATTCAATAAAATAGAAAATATTCACATATTTTGACATTATGCATATACGCCTATGTAGTCATTGGGGGGAAAGAAAATTAGCAAATATTAAACTGAATAACTTTGAAAATGCAAGATATCAACACTTCTGGCATACAACTAACTCTGGGTTTACTAAGAAATGTATGACCTTAAAGGCTTATTTTTAAAAAATAAAACCTGTAAATTAATAATATAAGGATTCATCTGAAAGAATAAGAAAGAGAGCAGTAAATTAAATCCAAAAAAAAAAAAAAAAGAACTAGGTAGATATATTAGTTTCCTAGGGCTGCATAAAAATTCCCATAATTTTGGTTCCTTAAAACAAGAGAAATTCATTTTCTTACTTTTCAAGAGGCCAGAAGTCCAAAATCAAAGTACCAGCGGGATCCGTTCCTTCTTAAAGACTCAGAGAGAAAATTTGTTCCATACGTGATCTCCTAGCTTCAGGTGGTTTCAGGTAACCCTTGGCATTCCTTTCCTTGCAGCTTCGCAATTCCAATCTCTTCCTCTGTTGTCCTTTGTCTGTCTTCCCTCTGTGCCTCTCCCTGGGTCTCTCCTCTTCTTATGATGACACCTGTCATATTGGATTACAGGTCCACCCTAGTCTAATATGCTGTCATCTCACTTACATCTACCAAGACTCTATCTTCTTTTATTTTTTAAATTTTTTTATTGTTGTTCAATTACAGTTGTCCTCATTTTCCCACCAGTACTCTCCCCTGCCCTACGCACCCCCACCTCCCACATTCAATCCTCCCCCACATTGTGTCTGTCCATGGGTCCTTTATACTAGCTTCTTAAAATTGCATTCACTAGAATTGGGACTTGAAGATATCTTTATGAGGGGGTAGGGGGACTAAATCCAACCCAAAACAGAAGGAAACTATAAAAAAGAGAACCTTAAAAATGTTTTTTTTTTTAAGCACAATAGACGATGGTCTAAGTCAAAGGTTGGTTTTGGCAGAGAATACACACTTGAATTAAAGTTGGAGGCACCTCTTTTATTCTTCCTAAGAAGCAATTAATTTTCCTTACATAGATATTATATGTATGATAAAAATGAAGAATAAAAGTGAGATGTCTGCCTTGTAGTTAAAAGAACTCTGGCTTAGAAATACAAGACAAAGGATTCAAGTCTGAGATCAGTGATGTATGAACTGTGTGAACATAAGATTATCAGTGAAATTCTAGGAATTCCTTTTGTCTCATCTGTGAACTGTGAGGATGGAGGCACAATCACCATCTCATGCTCTTGACTTCAATACTAAATAAAAATGAAAGTATCTTATAAGTTTAAACAGTAGTAAGTAGAAGTTTTAATGCTATTAGTGAATATATCCTAAGAATTTACTAATCATTTCCCCTTATTTATTTAGACATTATATGAATTACTGCATAACATCCTCCTAATATTTATGCCTTTGAAATGTTTGGCACTTAAATCACTCCTTCATTCTTAACCTTGATCCTGGAATTCCTGTTAAAATTTTCACTTCTCTTTGCCCCCACCGCTTCAATTGAGTGTATAAAGCAAGGCAATATTAAAATATCATTTTAATTTTAATCAAAATAACCATTTCATGGGAAACATTCTTAAAATACAGAAAGCAAAAAAATCTAATTGTGACAAAACACAGGGTTGAGTGTGCAGTTGGCACAAGATCTGAATCTACTTCCCCAAATGATAGTTTTATCTTCACAAAGTAAATATTTTAAGAACACATTTGGGAAAAGATGTGTTTCCCTTTGACATTTGGAAAAATAAACAATGGCAGTTCTTTACCCAGACTGCCTTATATGGTTAAGAAAGTCCTCAAACCAAGGATACAAAAACATTGTTCCAAAGTGTGGCTGCGAATAAAGTGGCAAAATGAAAAGGCAGAGACCCCACAGCAGGGCATAATTTATATCGTGCAAAACAAACTCTGGTGCCATTCAGCACCATTGTTTAGCGCTCGTGGCCAGAAAGGAAACACATGGTGCTTCCATGTTCGGTCCGGCGTGAGTAGCAGCCAGTGATGGATTTCGAGAGTGCGGTGGAGCGCCCCTCTTATGGGCCCCTTGTCCTCGCCGCACCTTCTTTCATAGCCTTCATCGCTAGTGCCTTGTGCTGCTTCTCACATAGGCCAAATTTCCCTTCCCGTAGCCCAGTAGAAGTCAGGGAGACATCGTGTTCAGTAAGACTCCATCAGAAATTCCAATCTTCCTTACTGCCAGTGATCTCCAGAGGGTGCTTCCAAGGCGGGTTAAAGGGAAAGAGAAACCCAACACCTCAGATTAGCTTATGATATTTATCCAGGTAAATCTTTCCATGGTCCCCAAAGGCCATTAGATGGTGCTGTGATAGATGAGATGTGATGGTCCATATAATACCTCTGTTTTCATAAGTACTAATGTTATAACTGATTCTGACTATGAAATTAGCCAGCTTTTTCAAAAATCTATCCACAGTATTTCACTTGATGACCTCCTTCCTTATTTAGGTTGAATAAAATTATGCATGCTTTATTTAGTCTTATAGTAAAAAATTAGTAGAACACTGTATTTTAAATTAACTAAATACATTGGTCAGCTTGTACTATGCAATCATATTTTTATTTTATTTATTTAGTTTTAAATATTTTATTTATTTAATTTTAGAGAGGGGAAGGGAGGGAGAAAGAGAGGGACAGAAACACCAATGTGTGGTTGCCTCTTGGGTGCCCCCTTATGGGGGACCTGGCCTGCAACCCAGGCATGTACCCTAGACTGGAAATCAAACCAGCTTCCATTTGGTTCTCAGGCCAGGGCTCAATCCACTGAGCCACACCAGCCAGGGCATGCTATCATGTTTTTACTTGTCACAATTCAACCATTTTATAAAGCTTACCTCTACCTCTATTACGTTAGCCAGATTTTTGCACTGTAAATTATTCTAGTTTTCATTTATTTATTTTTTTAAAGATTTTATTTATTTTTTAGAGAGAGGGGAAGGGAAAGAGAAAGAGAGGGAGAGAAACATCAGTGTGTGGTTGCCCCTCATATGCCCCCAACTGAGGACCTGGCCTGCAACCCAGGCATGTTCCCTGACTGGGAATCAAACCAGGAACCCTTTGGTTCACAGGCCCATGCTGAATCCACTGAGCTACACCAGCCAGGGCTCGAGTTTCATTTATACTTACCTTTTTTTGTTTAGTTTTCTAAAAGACATATTTTCCTTTCATCGTTTAAACCTTGAGACCTTATTTTAGGAGGTTTTTTTTTTTCTTTTTTTTCACACAGTAGCTCATACTATGGTACCTAAATGAAATAGACAAAAAATGCATGAGTATAGTATAAGTAAATAAACCTTATTATTTGTATTTTTATTAGGGCTATTAAACTGAAATTAGTTGAAAAATAATTTTTGTTGTAGGTTCTGTAAGATCACTAGTAAACTTCTGCTTTTCAAAATTTTTCACAGAGTTATCCTTAATAGACAAAGAAATTAAAATATATACACCCCTGGTCTAGTAATATACTCTAAATTCTGCATCAAGGAAAATATTTCTTTGAAATCTGATGACTTATTATTAAACTGTACTCAAATTTGTAAAGGTTCTTTAGCTGAAAGTATACTAGGAGGTGAGGATAGGTCCCACAGACTAAATATATCATTTTATATAGAATAACTGTATTTGGCTAAAGTTAAATCAAATGATTGACTCACACACAAAAATAAATAATATGTAAATAAATAAAAGTAAGATTTCTTTAAAAATGAGCATACATAGTACTTAACTATGGACCAGATACTATTAGAAGTACATTTACAACAGTCTCTGAGGTAGCTATTATCATACTTATTTCACAGAAAAAAAATAAACTGAGGCACAGGGACATTAAGCAGTGACCTTCCAAGATGTCCTAGGACGTTCTGAAGAAGCACTTTATAACCGGCTGGCTTTACCATGCTTGCCCTTAATCACTGTGGTCCGCATACTCTCCAGTCATAAAAAATAATATCACAAATGATGGGCCATTAAATTCAAAATCAAGGGAACAAATGAAAAATGAAGCTTAAAACATACAACAGTGTGTTTCTACTATTAAATCCAAAGGTAGTTCCAATTTGAATTTTATTGTTTTTTTACAATTTTGTTCATATTTAACTTGTATTTTGTTTTATAGCTTAGTAACAATAGAAGAATTTATATCTAGTCCTGTGTCTCTACATATTTAAATAATATAGTACAAACAATGTAAGCAAATACTAGACATTTGCATTTTTTCCTTTAAATAAATTCATGTTTCATTTTTGTTTGGAAAACAGCTTGCTATGTACATTTTCCACAAATGTACAATGTTTCAGGAGTAAGAGTTATATACTTGTATATCTTACTATTATTTTTTAATTTATGTTCTTCATTTAATTCTCTAAATCATAGCACGTTGATGCTATATTTGACTCATAAAGGCTTACTGAATTTATTTTTCACTGTGGGTTGTACATTATAAGGACAGAGAGTAACCTATTTGTTTGTTTGATGCTTTCTGCCTTGATCTCTACATTGTATAGAATTATTAACTACTTCTCCCCCCACCCAAGTATGCCTTTGCCTTATATTTCTTAACCATCTTTTTTTATTTGATATTTTGTTACATTTCTCTCTTTTCTTTCTCCAGCCTCTCTGTGTTGTTAACAAACTCATCACACTGAGTTTACAGTTGTGGATTAGGGAACATCCCACGTGCTTCTGAGGCTGGAAGGTGTCCGAGGAAATTGAGTCTTCGTTCTGTACTGATGCCAGGCTTTTCCCCTTGGCAGACTGGATCAAGGGTGACATTTATCTGAGAGTCCTACCAGATAAATTCAGGACAGAACTCTTCTTGTCCATAAGCTGTAAACACCATAAGAGAGGTCCCAACTTGCTGATGCAAGAGCCCCAGGAAGAGGGCAGCACTGATGGGCAAACTGTCCCCAAGGTATTTGGAAAGAAGGGGCACACTCTCAATTGTTTGGTGACAAATTTCACATACTTCCTCAGTGCAGTTCTAGTTCCTGTAGCATGTTTCTTGTTAGCTTATTAGCATGCAAGTGCTTTCACAAGCCCCCATTGTTTCACTGACACAGGTATCCCAGCAACGTGATCTGTGAGGTTTCTCAAAACAGTAGTATCCTTGAAAAGTTAGCATATCAAATAAAATCCCATTGTGAAAGGATCTCACAATCTATTTAAAGGAATTCAAACTAAGCTAAATAATACGAAGAAGGATATCCTATTTAGGCAGAACTAATGAGAAAAAATAAGTAAACATTATATTCATAAAAATTATTTACAGTTTTGAGAAATAATCTCATACTATTTAGAATTGGTACTGCCACAAGTTAAATACAAACAAGATGTGTTAAAAATTAGAATGTATTGGTAAGGATAGCCAAATCAAGGTGCTTAAATTTCATTAACTAGAGGCAATGTCTTTTAATCTCTCAGTTCAAATGTTGCATGTTGATCTTACCACACTCCAGATATTCAGCCTGTCAGTTTCAAGTCCAAAGGAAAGAGAACTTATATTAACTAACAAACTTATTAAAAGGTTAAGGACTGAGTTTCACTGAATGAACTTGGGTCTTCTGTCCTTCCAAAAAGACCAGTTTTGGGAGAGAGACAAGTGGTATTAAGGGGAGGAACACTTTAGAAAAAATCATTTTGCTCTAACCAGAGGGATAGGCAAAAACAGATGTTCTTAATTTTTGCACATGTATATTTAGTATTGTCAAAAAAATTTTAAATGGGATGAAATGTTTTAAATTGTAGGCAATATAATATGCCTTCTTTTCAGTATGTTCTTGTCTTGACTATTAAAACCTATGGTTTGAGACCTTCTGTGTTTTTTTAACATTAATCACTGTTTTATGCACTTTCTTGTAGAGAATTAACATGAGCATTTCCCAAGTGGTTTGTATTCCCATTTTTAATTACTTATCTCAGTGTGTAGCTGATTTAAATGCCCACCAACAGTCCTTTTATTTCATAGTTGTATCGCTTTTTTTGTATTAATAGGTGTACTTCTCACTAAGCAACCTAGAGCAGGAATTCAACATTTTTAAAGGGATTTTGGAGATAACATATTTTCTGAAGCCTTTTATTATTGAACAAATATTTCCATTATAGTTCAACGGAATGTAAATTAAACTCAATGTAATATTTATGGAAAACATATAAATATCAAATGCATATGTTTTAAACTATTTTACCTCCCAACTCTGTGAAGGAGGAGCCTGAGGTGTCATGAAATTCTGCTCTCACCTTGCCTGAGAATCTTGGGTAATTGAACCAAGGGGAATATTAGCTATCAGCTGCCCAGTGACTGGTACATTTTCTCTCTAAGACTTTATGAGACAAAAATTATAGGCAGTGCCCTGGCTGGTGTAGCTCAGTGAATTGAGCGTGGGCTGTGAACCAAAGGGTCGCCAGTTCGATTTCAGTCAGGGCACCTGCCTGGGTTGCAAGCCCAAGGTGGACCACATGAGAGGCAATCACTCATTGATGTTTCTCTCCCTCTTTTCCTCCCTCCCTTCCTCTGTCTCTAAAAATAAATAAATAAAATATTTAAAAACGTTGTGGGCAGCAGTTGGGGTTACCTGCCATGAAAGATCAGAACCATGGTAAGGCCAAGTGACTTTCACTCCAATCTTGTCTAAAAGAAAAGCTAAGACTATGAAATGAAAACTGATACAGAAAAATAAGAAAAAAGGCTAATAGGACTGAAGGAGGACTAAACATACCCTTGTTTTGGGATATATTTCAAGTTAGGAAATGAGCAGCTTTATTAGTTTTCCATGAGATCTTTGAGTTCAATTTATAATTCAAAAAGGAATTTGACCATAAATATGGGTTACTTCCTCCCGCACTTAAACACCAAAGGCCTTTCCCATTCCCTTCTGGCACCCAGCATTGTAGACAAGACTATGATGAGTCTGGTCATATTACATATTATAATTTTTATGTCATTCTCATGTAATCTTTGGCTTATTAAATCATGTATATTTTGCTCTTATTGGTGTGTCTCAGTGGACTGAGTGCAGGCCTGTGAACCAAAGTGGCACCTGTTTTATTTCCAGTCGGGGCACATGCCTGGGTTTTGGGCCAGGTCCCTAGTAAGGGGTGCAAGAGAGGCAACCACACATTGATGTTACTCTCACTCTCTTTCTCCCTCCAATCTCTCTCTAAAAATAAATAAATAAAATCTTTAAAAGAAAAGACTAAACTCTTAAAAATTATATGTTTTCCAAAAAAGGCCATAGGTGAATTGTTTTTTAGTATGTTAGGCTAAAACAAAGTACAGTTTTAAAATTTGGTTTTGAACCCTGGTTGGTGTGGTTCAGTGGATTGAGTGCTGTCTTGAAGATAGAAAGGTCCCCAGTTTGATTCCCAGTAAAGGTACATGCCTGGGTTGTAGACCAAGTCTCCAGTTGGTGTACACAAGAGGCAACCACACATTGATGCTTCTCTCCCTCTCTTCCCCTCTATCTAAAAATAAATAAACAAAATCTTTAAAAATATAAAATAAAATTTTGTTTTCAGATGTTTTATTTTTGTTACCGTTAGCTATAAGCTTTGCTATTACTCTTATGACTTGTGTCCAGAGCTCTCATCTTTGTGCACATAGAATTACTAACCTAGAAATACCTTTTATTTACACCATAGCTATCATTTTAATGTACTTTTATCTACATTCTAGAAAATTATCTCATGAGTATACATTGTGGTTTTAATTATTCTATCATCAATTTTACTCTTTGAAGCCATCAATACAGTTTAAAATTTCTTATCATAATGTTAGTTCTTTTTAAAGATTTTGTTTACTTATTTTTAAAAAGAGGGGAAGGCAAGGAGAAAGAGAGGGAAACATCAATGTGTGGTTGCCTCTCAAGTGCCCCTACTGGGGGCCTGACCTGGCCTGCAACCCAGGCGTGTGCCCTGACTGGGAATCAAACTAGGAACCCTGTGGTTCCCAGCCCATGCTCAATCCACTGAATCACACCAGCCAGGGCCATAATGTTAGTTTTATCCATACCATATTGGGACCAAAATGTGTTTTAGAATTAAAGTACTGTGCTCTATAGATCATAGCTATCCAAAAGTTAAAGAGGAGGAGAAGAAAAATACCTATATAATCCTAATAATAAATGGGATGTTTCCTACTGTACAGAAATGAAGAAGCATTTATAATGTGTCTCTGATTTCTAACATGTCTCTGTTTAGTCTTTCTCACGTTTTCTAAACACATCATCTATATGTTTCACTCTCCAAACTAAGATGAACTTAACTCCTAAGAGAAAGTCAGTTTTCAGTTATAACCACTTTCTCTCAAGAACATAGCTTGAATTTTTAATGCTGTTATTCTCAATATATTATATCATGTTCCAGAAGACCATAACATTATGTAAAACAAGAAATCAGATTCATTGACTCAATCTGTGATTCACACTTACATTTGGAAAACACACATATATCATTGCCCTACAAGATATGATACTCAATTCTAGGGCATACAGATGTGTAAAAAAAGAAAAGTTAAATAATAACAACCTACTGGGTCACAACTCTTAGTGAGTTCATATGTTATTGGTGGAAAATAATAGAACTAGCTGCAATGTTATCTTATACATGGCACATGGGCAATAGGAACAGAGTGTGACAGTCATGACAGGCATACAGAGCAAGGAAGACACACTCAGAATGTGACATTATCTCCTGAGGGGAAGTGGTTTACCTCGTGTTGTCTCGGTGCTCTTGACCTCTTCCATTACTAGTCTTTTTAATTATTTAGTGAGTAATAGATATACTTTCATTACGGGTTAATGTTTGCATCATCTCCAACATCAGATGAAAATGAGTTTTTGAAACTCTTAACTGGAAAATGTCTAGGGAATTCTGATACTCTAGGGAACTCTTGGTCTTGGCACAAAACAAGATTCAAGAACATGGAAAATCCAGGTACTGTTATTTCATTAGAAAGAGGGAATTTCACTCCTGCTGTGAACTAAATACACCAAGCCTCCTCACTGACAGGTACTCCCTCCATTTCTCAGCTCTGACAGGGACTGATCGACATGTCCAATTTGCCTTCCTTCTTGGCTAATTCAAATCCAGAGAGAGGCTTGTGCACAAATGAGTGAATAACATAAACTTGTTTATCTTAATTTGCTGGGCTCTGTTTGAACAATCTTCTCTTTTTCATTTCAAGTTAATGAACATGGGTAAGAATTAAATGGGTGTAAACATGTTAGAGTGGAGAGACATAGAAAACCTGTGACAGAAAGACATTCCACTAGGTCTATTAGATAATTGAGGAGATAAATCAAAAGAAATGAATATCACAGAAAAGAAAATTATATGACAGTCTAAGTATTGGCATATATATGTGTGTATACATAGCATAATTCTATATAATTGTGTACACATATACATATATGTTATATAATTTCCCTTCTTTTTTATATTCTTTCAACATATATACAAATATATGAGTATGCATATATATATATATTTACATACACACATATAAGCATGCATATATATATTTGGAAAATTATTGAATTTTTTTATTCTCAATAGTTAAAAGCTATGAGTGATCCATTGCATTTGGTAATGTTTTTCTTGGGTTTTCTAAGAGATCAATGAGCTTTTAAAACAAATGTTATAAATGGAAGTGGGTACAATTATACACACTTACATTCAAATTCTGAGTATCTCACAATTTGGATGATGTAAGAGATCATTCGATTTGTAAGTGATGTTTAACATAAAGGTTCTTATAGTTATTCCACAATAGGAATTATTTGAAATATTTATTGAATACCAAGTGATATACCCGGTAGGTAAGAGACAATATTGGTTTTCACGAAACAGTAATACACACACACATAGTTCAGTTTTCCTTTTTATCCTTAAAGAAGTTCTGTAGCCACTGTGGAAAACAGTATGGAATTTCCTCAAAAAAAACCTGAAAATAAATGGAACTGCCTTATGACCGGGCAATTCTACTGCTGAGGTTGTATCCTAAGACTCCTGAAACACCAGTTCAAAAAAACCTATACACCTCAATATTCACAGCAGCACAATTCACAATAGCCACGTTATGTGCCTATCTCATAGGCAACCTCAGTGTCCATCACTAAATGAGTGGATCAAAAAACAGTGGTATATTTACACAATGGTATACTATGCAGCAGAAAAAAAGGAGCTCCTACCCTTTACAACAGCATGCATGGAACAGGACAGCATTATGCTAAGTGAAGTAAGCTAGACGGTGAAAGGCAAATACCATATGACCCTACCTATAAGTGGATCCTAATGAAGAAAACAAACAAATGAGCAAGACAGAACCAAAGATAAGAAAATAAAGAACGAATTGACAGTGACCAGAGGAGAGGAGGGAGGGGGTAAGGGGTCAAAGAAGGGGAAGTGACAAGTGAAGCAACATGTATAAAGGACTCATTGACACGGACAATGGGTGAGGATTGACTGGGAGGGGGGCAGAGCAAGGGAGAGCAATGGGGAAAAAGTGGGACAACTGTAATTGAACAACAATTTTCATTAATTAATTAACTAATTAATTAATAAAGAAGTTCCTTTCCTAAGTGACTTTTAATGCTTGCAAAGTCACTACCATACATAGAACTAACTCATTTGGGAGAACAACAGTCTGATGCTTGCTTTCCTGCTTTGGAACCTTATTAAGAGTTTCATTTTCCAAATAACATGCAAGGCATACATTTAAATGATGTGGACCCTTTGTGGGAAAGATGATACTTCCCATGCAAACGAGATTATCAAATCTTGATTCAAGTCAAAAAAGCGTTTTCTCTTTGGCTGAGGGGTAGAGATTGAAGACATGGCCTCTTACACCATTGTTGGGTGCAAAAGAAAGATAGAAACAGACAGGTAAGTGGCATAGGCAGGTTGACAGTCAGATAGATGTTGAAATTAAGTTTTTCATGAACACAATCCCAAATCTACAGCCATGGTTTCAATAGACAGTACCTAAATTAAAACTGTTAGACAACGTGACTCCAGAATAGGGTTTAAATAGTCTGCCATAAAATCTTAAGTTTCTTATAGAATATACCATATGGTTAAGCAATGTCTTTCTCTTTTTGTTTCAAACTTTGTTGCTAATTTTTTATATATGCTTGGTCACTTAAATACATATGTTTCTGCTTTAATCTAAATTTTTGAGCAAATGTTAAAAACTTGAGATTTCCATAATGATAAATTATTATAATTCTAAAATCCAGGTTCTATTTCTTTATATAGATATTAACATCTAATTCTAGGATTTGGGTTTTATTATATGACAACTTCCTAACATCCTATAATTTCTCAAGTTTTGAAAATTGTGCTTCTTCTCTTGGAGCATTAATCTTTTTTCCAGAAAGTAAAAATTGTGAATAAATAAAACAAACAGAATTAAAATAAGTAAGAGTTCATTAATACCTTATGATTTTAATTATAATTATTTTGAATTCAAGCAAGTGGAGACATCTATAAGACACTATGGAGAGGCAAAACCAGAGCACCAAACCTACGAGGGATACATGGAGAGAGATACACGGAGAGAGGTGGGAGATTTTGTCAGTGAGTTGATGCCAGTACATTTTCTGATTCCTGGTGTTTATCTGGTGGCCCTCTTCCTTTTGTTACAAATGCATTGTCTTCAATTCAGCTGAAGGCCACCTCACCTTCCTAACTGATAAATAACCCACTTGAGAATGACAGGTCCTTAGGTGCTTTGAGTAGATGCCAAACAGCCACACCTGAAATATGCAAAGCTCCAGGCTCAAAGAAATACTACACTGAGATAAAAAAGAAAACTCGGCGTGGATGAAGAAGCCTTCTGGAAACTTCTATAGGAATATGTGCCCTTTTTCTGACAGAGCCTTCAGCTCTGTACTGTGGTTTTTCTCTGCTGCTGATCTTACAGAAGTTCCTTGATCTTTCTAAACCACTTAAAACACACTATTTAAATCTTCGTACTTGTCACATCAGTGCTTTCATGATGTGTGCATATGAAGAGGAGTGTGATGTGTGTTTGTGTGTTTTCATGTGTGTATTTGCACTCATGTGCAAGTGACTGAGGCAGGGACAGAGATGGAAGGTCTGGTATGAAAGCACACTCTGTTCAGAGTGAAAACACCTTTCTACTGGTTTAGTTAGCAGAGTTTTTACCAGTGATCAGCTATGTCTCACAGGCCCTTCAATGTTAGCATAAAGAAATGGGAACAGAACAAATCTAATAAAGATTTCAATTCTGAAATTCCATGATCCAAACACACAGAGACACAATAAACACTCTTTTGATCTACTTGGACAATTAAAACTTCCAACATATCAATTAAGTAATAAGTGTCTAATGTGAGCCAGCTCAAGGGACTAGTGTAACAGTACTTGTTGGAGACACACTCCTTGTTGTCCACTGCTCTATCTCTGTCCTACCCAACTGCCATTTGTGAACAATGCTGATGCATTCTTTGGGCATCAGAGAAAATACAGACTAAGCATTTTAATCTGCGTACCTTTACCAGCCCCCCTTCCATTCTGCAGATGGGAATACAGATAAGAAAGGTCACAACATGTAGTGATGAGGTTCTTTTGTCCAGTAGAAGTTGAAGGGTGGTATAGTCAGAGTAGAAGGTTGGCAATTAGAGAGACTGAGGGATGAATGTTTCTCTGCCACTCTCTAGTTGTGAATTTTCTTCAAGTTTTCTCTTAAGCTTGTTATTAAGATTCTATTAAATAATTTATGTAAATTACTTTTTTAAAAAATATTTATTCATTTTTAGAGAGAGGGGAATGGAGAGAGAAAGAAAGGGACAGAAACATTGATAGGTTTTCTCTCACGTTGCCTAAGTAGCAACCTGGCCAGTGACCCAGGAATGTACCCTGACTGGGAATCAAACCAGCATCCTTTTGGTTTACAGGCCAGCACTCAATCCACAGAGCCACACCAGCCAGGGTATATGTACATTATTTCTTTACCTGAATGATCTGTATAGAAAACAGGACAAGGAAAAAAATTACTAAACTAAATCAGGAAAAGACCCAAGAAACTAACTAAATAAATAAATAAACACACAGTCTTATTTCCTCTACTCCTTGTTTTATTTTCAGCAATGTGCAAATTTTATTAGGCAAATTGGAAAGGTGTAATAGCAATGCAGGAGAAGGGCTGAAGGGGGAAAAAGCACTTCCACTCTAGATCCTATTAATATGAATGATTCAATTTTCTTCATAGACAAAAATAACTGCAAAAAAGTATTTCTGTCTAAAACAAATATATGAGACTTTTTGCAAATTGATGGTCTCTGTGGAAGTTTTTTGCAAATGTTCTTCATTTTATCACTGTGGAAGCCACAAGAGGAATTCTAAAGAAGGGAACAAAGATTGGGTAGACATGGAGACACTCTGAACACCCAGTAACCCACCAAGTGCTACCTTAATACATTAGCACTTTAGCCACAATGCAAAGGGGTACAGAGCATATACCCTGCAATCCTCAATATGGGGGGGAAGGGGGAGTAGATGGTATGGTGTATAAGATACACTGCTTAACAATGGCAAGTTAATAGCTGTGCCTTCCTGAAGGGAAGAGGGCTGCCACCCAGGGTGAATTGTGTCTGTGACCCTGAAAACAGTCCGAGACTCATGACATAGCCTGGATACAGTGCCTGTACTAGAGACAAGGGGTGGACACCCACCCTGGATGTCTGTACGTTGCTGGAAACTTCTGTCCTGACTAAAAAGGGCAGCTGAAAGAAGGAAAAAGATATGGAGAACTGGCAAACATGGCGGACACTAACACATCATAGGAGGGGCCAGATATGATGAGGTCATGCAGAAAGTTCTGGACTAAGCATTTAAATGAGGATGGGCTGAAACAGGCAGTAAGAAACCACGTGATCTGGTATAAAAAAAAGGAGAAGCTACACAATAAGAGAGTATATTCTGAAAGCCAGAAGTTAAGAGCCACCAGAGCTGGCCATGCCACCCAGATTTGTGGGGATGCTTGAAGCTAAACCGTGACTGGAAATGCTGATCTGCAGACTCCTGCTTTTCTAAAAAGAATATGTCTGACTGGCATATTCTGAAACTGGCCTGTTTTGGCAAAGAGAAGCAGGACTATGTGTTTTTGGGATGTTTTTCAAGGGAGTGGGACTTAAGAAATCTGTCATTATTCTAAATATGTATAACCTTTAAATAAACAATCCCTTTCCTTTTTTACCAAGCTCTTGCCTTGGAAGTCACGCTTCTTGGCAGCAGGCAATTGAACTCCACAACTGTTCCAGAACAAGGTTGGTAGGGCTCTGTAACACTATGAGGAGGAGATTTCTGAATGCAAATGGCTGAGTGAAAAAGGAACAGGTATAAGCTAGCAGGACATTTAAGATAATATAGGGTATAATATTCTGCCCTGTTGTCCATAGATTTTAAACACATATGCATAATTATTTTATAATTTCATTTAATTAAACAATAGTTAAAAAAACTAAAATAAATAGTTTTTTAATTCAGGACTCACCCTCATTATACTGAAAGATGTATGAACTAATGCTTAGCACCTGGGTTTCTCACTTACTTAGACTGTCCACTGTAGCCCGTGCTCTGAAGTTGTGAGGTCTCTCACTCGCAGCAGCCTATTTGAGAATTCCCAGTCCTGTAGCAAGTGTGATTCAAATGTTTGTGCTTTAATTTCTGCACAATATAATGAAGGTATTGTTTGGAGCCAGAGAGGGTTGAATTTGAAAATCAGAGCCTCCATATACTGCTGTTCCAGGTAGGGCACCTTCAGAGTTCATGGATTTTTTTGAAGTTCAAGTTGGAAATCATGCAACCCTCTCTGGGAGGTTGTTGCAGGCTGTATATATAATATACATCTAACACATAATTGGTGGTAGCATAGTAGTTATTCTATATAATCTACTCATTGCAATATTTGGGGCACAAAGAAAGACGTGGCAAAAAACTCTACTTGGTACATGATTATTTGGTATATTTTGCTTCATTTCACAAAAGTAGGTATAACAAACAAGCAAACAAACAAATAAAAAGAAAATCTGTCTGGTAGCCATTCCCATTTTTGGTGGTAAGTAATTCTGACTATCTATTACAGTTTATGCTCTCAGACTTGCAGACACTATTATTTAAGTTAAAAAATGTGTTGCAGGTTATAGTAATTATTTTATTCATTGACAGGTTCTATAGTACACATAATAATGCCAAGATCAGAGTAAGTGTTCAAAAGTATTTTCAAATTCATATATGCTTAATTTTTATAATCCTTCTTAATGTGGACTCTAAAAGAACACACAGTTGGGTTCAGGTCTTAGATACAGCATTACTTGCTCAGGCTACTTAAAACCACTAAGATTTTGTTGCCTTATCAGGAAAATGATGATAAAAACCTTAGTCTCCTAGGACTCCTTTATAGATAAGGTAAAGGGTATGTAACATTCCCATAGTACACGGGCAAGGGTAAATAAGCAGTAAGTGGTGGCTATTATTATGTTACCTTTTAAACATTGTGTCACTTACAACTATGTGTTATAAAGAATTTCAGATACAGGTCAATATATGTATTTCTGTAAATAAAAGAATGAAAAAGAAGAAAGTAAATAAATATTATCTTTAACCTGAAAACTTGCTAACACATTTTCTAGTTTTCCAGTGAAAAGTGGTCTGGGAATATATTCAACTATTCAAAGTGTTGGGACAGGTAATTTTTTTTTTTTTGAGTGAATACAACTCAGTTTCCTACAGAGAAATATGTCCACATCCTTTTTAATGAGTACACTGTGAAAGATGATTTGGGAAATTTCAAAGCTGCACATTTGACTCCAAGATGACAAACACCCTACTTGCATTTCCTCCAAGAAACGGTGGTAATTGCTTAAGGGCATTTGCTAAGGGGTCTAGAAATGGCCTGTCGAAGCTTTCCAGCACATTCCTGACAGACCACCACAAAGAAACAGCTCATTTTCTATCGATGTCTAGCTTATTTGTCCAAGTAGAGAATCTAGAGGATGTGGTTGTTTCCTGTAATTTTGTTTGCTCATAATTAAGCAGAATAGATCTTCAACTCTCAGCCAGAATATACAGGGTCTTTTCTGAAAAGAACTGTTTCTTAAAACAATTCCAAATCTTTAATCACATCTCAAGTTTCCTTTTCTCTCATCAGTTCTGGTTTATTTTTGTGAGCATCAGCTGACTAGCTTAAAAATTAAATTCCCTGTCTCGAGTTTTTTTTTATTTTAAAATGTTTGTTTGCTGACTTTTGCATTCTCTTCTTTATCCTTAGATGATCAATCACAAGGACAGGAGGGATTCTGTCATCACCCTGGAGTATTGTGTGTGATCAATTAAACAATAACATGAATAGCGTAGTGTACTACAAAATTGTGTTTTCTTTTTAAGGTTAATGCGAGTCATCTGATTGTTCATATAATATGACTGTGTATTTTAAGGAAATAATTAGCTTCCCTTCTCTTGCATTTTCCCATTAATTTTGAAAGCTGGCAATGGTAATGACTAACTTGCCTTCTCAAAATTGAAGTTAGAATGATGACACTTGCATGTGCAACTGATTTTGAAGAGTCATTTTTGTTAATTTACTTCTAAGTTGTTAAAAGTGGAGTTCCATGCCAACATTCATTCAGTCAGTCAGTTGGTCTTCTTTTCAAGTGTTTTCGGGCCCATGTTACACCAGCATATTTAAATTTACCGTGCTCATGGAAGAGATTATGTCTCTGCATCCGCTTGTTCTTCCTCTTTCATTTTTGTTCTTTGCAAATTGACTAGTAGAGGGCTATTCACAAAGTCAGGACTGTATTGCTAATTTGTTCAGAGTCTGTAATGTCTTCTTTGCTCACTGATAAATGACCTGAAATTTCAACTTGCAAACAAATTATAAAAGATTTCCAAGCCTATCATAATTCCCCAAGTAAGCATGTTCTCCTCAAAACAGTCTCATTTTAATGTAAATAGTTTAACCCAATTAGCCCTTATATAGAAGACCCTGAAGCATTAAGCATGAATACTTTGAAATCCAGGCTTCTATGGAATTTCATTTTATCCTGTGTCATAGATGTCTACATTTTAAGGTTCTACTGTTCGCCCCTTCCCCCTGCATTTTTATGTAAATGCATTCTGAGTTTAACGTGTTTATAGCATTGAATGCCATGTGTCAGTCTTCAGTGCTGTGATAAAGCACATCCGTGCCTTCCCAATTTCCCTGGCAGCTCTCTCCACGTACACTGTCCTCCAATCAGTGTCTGCAAATGCAACCACTTAAATCTGATCCCATTGTCTGAATCGGTTACTCAGATAAAAGGCAGCTGAGATCTAAGCCCTGCTCCATGTGGGACCCTCTTAATACTTCCCCCCAGAGTGGACATGGTTCTTCTTACCAGGAGTGTCTGTTTTTTGTTTCTTTCACTCATTCTTTATCTACTCCCGTGTCTCCTCCTGGACTCTTGCAAGCCCTGTCTTAGGCAGGAACCAATTATGCAGAATTTAACCAAAGGCTTTCTGAAATTCAAACAGTCATAACATATGTACTGCCATTCTCAACACTGCTGGTACCGCTTCAGATTGGAAAGGATGTTAAGTAGGCAGATACATTTTCTGAAACTAAACTTATCATTTCTGTTTTATTCCCTGGGTTTAAAAAATCACTATTTAGTCAACTTATGTTTAAATCTTAAACCATGAACTATATAATTATGCTTCACAATCCTCAAGAAAATTAACCACATTTCTAGAAACTTTAATAGATTAATTTTCTTTAAATCACCTTTAAGCCAATAGACTATTCTGTTCTATTTTTTTGTTGTTGTTGTTAAAGCAAAATTCTGATGTGAGTATGCAAGTTAAATAAAAAAAAATAAAGCTTTGACACAGGTTTATATATTTACAGAAATAACCAGGTTTTACTTGTGGTTACCATTAGAAATATGCTAGAGACTTGTGTTAATACATGCTTTTCCCAGCTGCATTTCAGTAAGCTCATTCTGCAGCATCCCATTTATTCTGCTGTCTGTGACAGGGCAGGTACAGTTCATTTCATTTTTAGTAAGTAAGCACACCTTAGTAAGGCTTCATTTGGTATCATTATGATGGCTGAATTTTCTTAGCTTGAGTCTGATTCAGAAACAGAAGTAGAAAATGAGCTTTTTCTGGCACTGAGTATTCAACAGGTTTCCCTTCTAGGGGCCAGGAGTGATTAGTGAGCACTTGATATGTGCCCCATGAACTTCATGGACAATGTCAAATTTCTTTTTATCCTCACAAATTCCTTTCAGACAGGTGTTAATGGTTCTATTTTTTCAGGTAAGAACATTAAGAGTTCTATGTCATAGTAATCTGTGTTAAAGTCCCATAGCTAAACTATTAAAGTTTGCATTTAAAGACAAGAATTATTTGCATCTGAACTATATTCTTCATCACTGAAACACACACTTGCACAAAATACCTCAAAACTGTATCTAATTTATAAACCACAGATTAAGAACCCCTGTTCCAAATTAAAGAGAAAGTTGAAGAAGCTGTTGAGATTTCTTCTGGGTTGGCCACATTTTAATGGGAAAGGGAAGGAAACTAGAAACCAGGACGGAAACTATCTTATGAATGATCATTGTTTTCGGCTGGACAATAGGATGGATAACTTTTTCTCAAGCCAGGTAATATTTTTGTTGTTGTTGTTTGCAGATCATGTTATGTATGGTCTCTATTGCAACTACTCAAGTACACAGTCATAGGCAAGAAACAGCCATGGACAAGAGTAAATAAATAAATAAGCAGCCAAATATGATATGCGGGGCTTCCCACTGTTGCACCTGAGGTTAGAACTTACAGCCTACTGTGTTTTGTGGGAGCCTGGGTTTTGTAATCAGAAAAAAGGAGGAGGCACAGGGGGATGGTCATGATTTTCAGCTTATTCTGCTCTGGTAAGTTGTTTAATCATAATTCATTTCTATGCTTTACCAAGAATAAAGGCTTCTCATGGAAGCTCTGTTACTATCAGCAGAGACCAGGCCATGGCAACTAGGTTTCTACTTTGGTGATGAAAATAGGTATCCTGTTATTGGCTGTTTGAGGGATAAAGGGAATGGAGAACTTTGTGAAATGTAAAGCTCCTTATGTACTTACCATAACATGTGGTGTGAGCACTCGGTACTGACAAGTTCTGGAAGAAATTAGTCACACAGTTGCGAAGCTCATTATTAGATTTTTGGAAGAGGGATAACATGAATGTGATGTTTAAGCAAAGGGTTCCACACGGAGATGTAGGAAGTTTAGTGGAAATATTAGAAATTAGACTGTGAAATGGTGTTTGACAGCAAGGCTTTGAAATGACCCAAATACAGCTAGAAAGAAATAACAGTTGATGTAAGACCTGGGACATAAAACATTAAGTTAAGAACAGTAACAATCTTTTTAAAAAAGGATTTGAACATAAAGAAGAGCTTTATACACATAAGATATACATCTTGAGTAATATATTTTTTTCAAATGAAGCACTTTAGAAAAAATGTGCACATTTAGTCTTTTCAGAATACAGGTTGGTCTAGAAGAAAGTACTTGGAGACATAGGAGAGGAAGGCCAATGGGATTACTGGTGCATGAAATTTACACTGAAAAATATTCATGTGACCAAACTTTTGCATAATAGCAGTCTCTTGTTTCACTTCCCCTCATCTTGCCTCTCCATTTCTGGGGACCCCCACTTTCTTCCCAGTCACACCCCTGTGCCAATCATGTTGGTCAAGTGGTTGTGATCACCTCCCAGACTTCTCATTAGATTTATCGGTCACCGCCAACACCACGAATGTTGCCGGGACAGCTTCTGCACTACACGGATGGACACGTAAGGCAGAAAATGGACCATATGCCTGATGGCTGCCTGGTTTGACATTTCCTCATAGAAACCCATTCAGAATCGTTATTTTTTGTGGGATGTTAGATTCACAAGAACATGCAGATGTTTCCATTTCACCTACAGAAAAAAAAATCTGCTATGTAATATGGAAGATAAAACTTAATTGAACCCATCAGATGATAATAAAGAAACAATGCTACCCTTCAGATGACTTCACTGCAGCTTTGTCCTGAGCTCTCTCCCCACAGCACCCTGTGGATTTCTTCCATGGCCTTTTCCCTCTTTGAAGTCAGTGGGGGCTCTGAGTTTAGAAAAGTCACCCAGAGTCCAGAGGTGCATGGGGACAAGGCTGTGTGACTTTCTGCCTTCTCAGGGAGCATGGGGTAGATGAATTAATAAAAAATAGAAAAAGAAAAAATCCTAACCTTGGTCCAAATGCAAAGCATGCACTTTTTTTCCTCCTTTTTTTTTTTTTTGAAGTTCAATTTTGTTTCCTTTACTTTTTTATTTTTATTTTTTTTTTGTTTTTACCTTTGCCCTTCCTGTTTCCAACAGGGGTTGGAAGTACTTGAAACTCTCCAGAAAGATATTTCTAACAGGGACTGGAGCAGAAAGCATGACTTATGAACCTCTGCCCCTTTGATGCACTATCGCTAAAGCTGTGAGTAAAAAGTATGAAAGTATTGGGCTTGCAATAGCTCTTGAGGGACGGCCAAGATCAAGGACTTGTTCATGGGGATTTCAAAAGATGAAAAACCAAGCAGGATCCTTCTATGTGCATTAGCACTAATAATTAGTAGAAGGTATTACCCATGAGTTTCTAAGAGCAGGGATAGCTGAAGTTTTCTTTGAATTGTATATCATTTTTGACAAGTATCATTTATGAAAACATTTGAACCCTTAAAACAAAAGATATTTTATAAACCCTTCCCAAATTGACCCTTCACTACATTTTACTAAACTGTTAGTATTTATTAAACATATACAATTACTATCTGATTAAAATAAAAGTTAATGTCAGTGGAAGATACTTAAATTAATATATTACTACATTGGTTAGTTAATATCAACCTCTTCCATACTTCCAATTAGAGGAATAAAAATTTTAATCACTGTATATTAAAATTTTCTGGGCAGTTTACTTTTATTGCACTATTGCATTTACCTTCTTTTTTAATCTTCTTTGACTTTCCTGGACCTACATCAATTTACCTGCAGATTTTTCAATCACACAAGCCAGGACTTTTTCCTGGGCTGCACAGTCAAAGAATATGCCTGGTATAGATTGAACTGGTGGATGGATTTTGACAGCAACCAGTTGAATTGATTATACTTCAGTAGATGCTAATTTAATACCATCCATATGTAAGAAACTATGGTAAACATTTTAGGGGGTAGACAAGCGGCCCCAAGTTCATCCAGTGTTCAGATCTGCCCAGGACTGAGCTGTCTGGAGATGGACTTTCAGTGCTACAACTGGGTAAGCCCCGGGCAGACAAGGGCAGGTTTTCTCCCCCTACCAAAGTCTTGGTCTTAGGAAGCTTACTTCAAGAGGAAAAAGACAATGAGTAAAGAGGCATGCCATAATAGTAGCTTTTATAAGATGGCCCAGTGATAAAATAGGTATGCATTGTGTCCAGCTCAGTGTCCAGAAAAGATGCTGGTACAGTGCCTTTTTTTTTTTAAATATTGGTAACACTCATGATTTTAGCCATATCTTGTTTTACTGCAGAACTCCAAAGGACCTATGATAATTATGGTACTCTTGTGAGAATTCTGAAGTGCTGAACACTGGACAAATCTGCACTGTTTTCCTCCACTGAGTATTCTCAGTGCTAGAAATGATAGACATTGAGATAACTTGAGTTGGACCTTCGCTCCTTAGAGTGTTAGTTCTTTCAGAGCATTTACTGACTGACACTGTTGTTCACTATACATGAATTAATTCCTCCAACAACAACTGGATATAGCATTTCTATCTTACAGATCAAAATACTGAGGCTGAAGAAGGTTAAGCAACTTGTCTCGGTTAAGAAGTATAAATTATAGCCAGGATTTGAACTTGAACAGTCTAGCTTCCAAGTCCAAGTTCTTAACAATAATTATTTACTGCTTCCCTGCAGCAGCACTTGACTTTGGGTTTATAATAATTATAATTTAATTAGAAACTAATAAGAAGGTCATCTCAATCCTGTAGTAATATAGGAAGCTGTAGTCTTGAACTAGCTTTCTTAACATTCAGCCTGATTTTCTCTGCAGTACACCATAATATCTCAAAATAAATCCTTTGCTTTTTCTTACACCTGGCATAATGTCAGCCTCTACGATAGCATTTCATTTATTCATTCACCAAAGTACAGACAAAGTGGTGTTAGGGAAGTCAAATGAACTCAGGAAATGATCACTTTTTTGATATTTGTAATATAGCAAGGAGAGGTAGTATTTTTCTCTTGGATTTCCTCATTCTTTTTAAAAGGCTGTGGTATTCTTATACGGAGGTAAGCTTCATTTGAACAACAACAACAACAACAAAGATTCCACTCCAGCTGAAGCAGGTAAGACAGTTTAGAACGGCAGCTCCCCGAGGCCCTCCCTTCATTATCTGGAGAGGTGACATGGAATTCTGACCAGCGTGGCTTAGAGACCGTTGCTACAAAGTCCGGGGCATTAAACCTGTGGTTACATCTGAGGGAAATAATAGAGGGAGAATCTCACAGATATGGAGGCATTTGATTTTGGCCTTAAAGTATAAATAGAATTTCACTGATTCTACATAGGAAGGTCCCTTTATTGTGTGGGGGGGATAGCCAAAAAAAATCATTCAACAAAATCAGGGCATCTGCAGTGAGGACTAATAGCAAACAAGATGATGTGAGATTATAAAAGGCTTGAACGTGGCTCTTACCCATGGATATCTTGTTAGAGCAAAGAGGTCCTAAGGCCAATTAAATCAAAGGAAGAAGATGAATAGTCCTCAAAGCAAGATCTGTGAAATTCTGCTCACACAAGGATGTAGATGACTACCACATTTCAACTTTGATTTTTTTTTCTCCACAATTTCAGGATAAATGGCATTGGCGGGACCCTTAAACTATTGAAAAAACTAAAATTCAGTCAGATTTCATTTTATTATCAAAGAGTTACAGAGGCCAATTCAGCTACCTGGTGCACCTAGATGAGAATCCACTTAAATGCATAAAAAGACAAAGTAATGCAGAATCCCATCAAGTGATATGGCATATTGGTGATATTTGCAGACTTGCATTAAATTGTAATGATGTGGTGTGGATATTTGTATCCTGGCTACTCCCTTAAGTTAGAAATTCTCCATTACAGACTCTTTATAAAGAGTTCAGGGTGTGCCGTTTAAATCCCAATACATGTTCTGGTCCTCACTCAATCACAGGCAACAGAACAGGAAAAGCCCAAGATTTTAGGATGGATTGAAATATCTAACTGAGTCACATTATTAAACTTAACAAGATTAAAATTGAGTAAAGTGATATTGAAAAATTTAACCTAGAAAATTAATATCATGATTTCAGAATATGCTGTGTATACTTGCTAGATGGAGAATTTAGTCAATCAGGGGCAAAATTGTAAGGCCATTATAAA